>JALBCR010001738.1:0-187057 GCA_030710515.1 Abscondita cerata | reverse complement strand
ATTGCTATTTTCTATCAAGAGTTACTCACGAAAACCCACGAGCGAGTCAAAACAATTTCCTCGTGTATGTATAATAAAGTAATTTGAAAGAAAATTTTTTTACCCATCGTATTTTCCATTACTTTAATGTTGTTAAAAATTTTAAAGAAAATATTATTTATACTTCAACAACTAATTTATTTTAACAAACTAAATAAATGTTTAAGTAATCTATTAGGTTTACATAGCGGTTGTAAACTGTTCAGATAAATTTGCTACATTCAACATTCTACAATCAGCTATTCTCCGCGTGAATATACTGACAAGAGTGTATGAGGTTGATGCGGTGGTAATATACAGGAAAATGACTTTGTGCTAGAGGATAAACACGTATGTTCAGTTTTCTAAATGACAAAACATATAAAATGTTCTATGAGCTATTTTATATTTTAAATTAGACTGTCATCAGATATCGGATGAACCTACAGGTTTAAATTACATTTTCAATACGTCATGATTAATTTTTATTTATCAATTTAAAAAATATAATAAAATAAACTCGTATTTTAATTTTAGTAAAATAAACTGAATAATATTATAATATCAATCAATTATGATTAGTCTTTAGATTTAGTAATGGCTAAATGTACTTAGTAATTTTTAGGATAAATAGCTTTTTGTCTGTGTATTTTAACAGAAGTTATAACATCAAATGTACTTATCTATGTGCGGCTAAAAAGTTTTCAGTCTGACATTGATGGCAACTGTAACCTACACCTGGGTATACAAAGTACTGTTATGTGTGATATTTTGCGAAATAAAATGTATAATTAACTAAAATAAAATCGGGACATTTTACTTCGAATGAAATCGTTGGCAATGTAAACTAGACCCGTTGTTTTCTTGTGCTGTTAAATCGTTTGTTCGCAATAGCAAATTAACGAATAGATGAAAACTTTTAAAATGCGTTTCAAGTACAACAGCAAAATTTCTTAGCAGAATTTACACGTTAGATTTGTGACGGTAATTTTTCTTCAAATATTTCTTTAGGCTGTATATAGTCGAATATTTAGGAATTTTATTTACGGTTATAGCGGTTCTAGCCCTGTTGGTTACGCAACTGAATTAATGCCATGTCACGGATTTGTTTTCTAACGAGGGCGTCCAAATCGGTGTTTATTTCAACATGAATCTCTCTGTTTAAATTTGGGTTTCGAATTGATACGCCTGTCAAAAAATATTACTCTAGGTACCCTATTTCTTTTGGTTGAAACATTCTTGTATTGTTTAATTTTTGTAGGTTAATAAATTGTAACCGTATTGAACTATCCTAAAAGATAATACCCCAATACGTTACGTTAAAATTTCGCCAAATTCTTTGGAAACTTTGGGTAACAATGCTCGTGTTATCTTCTTAAGCGTCATTTTATCCTTCCTTTGTAGAAGTTCCACCTGGATTAGATATATTTAATTAAAATCCGTGAAAAAATTACTGAAGATACTGGCTGAATTAATATCTTCTCTTTCTTCATGTTATTTGCTACTGAAATCCTCTAGTTTTTGTCCGGCTTATAAAGCTGTTGCACTCTTATCAATCTACACAAAGAAGTCGTGACAACTTCCGACACCTTCGACTAGCACATAATCAGCTAATAATTAACACATTCCTTCAATCTATACCAGTGTACATCTTTAGACACTCCGACATTATTTAACAAGGAATAAGCACTTAGATAACAAGATATGCATCTATTTTCTTTAACGTGTTTTGAATCATAATATGTTTTGACCGAATGGTGTAATTACTATATTCTCTTGGGCTCACAAGGCCTTACGAAATAAGTAAATTTTACATATTGGCGTATTATTGCTGTCTAATTAACCTACATAATGTTGGTGTGATTGTCGACACAAGTGGTAATGTCAAGCTCTATAAAATATGTATATTTCTTTATGGTAACAGTTCGTTTGTTGTGTCCTGAGATCCTACTAGTTAGGACGAATCACTACAGGGTAGGTGGCGCCCGATGTGTTACAAAAGTATTTTTATGTCTATCTTTACTGAAAATCTCTTCATATCTTTATTCGAAATTTTTGATGCGAAACAAAAAAAATTATGGGGTTGCCGTCTTCAGCATTTAAACACGAAACGTCCTTCTTTGATTAAACCATATACGCCAAAACATCACGCTGGTGACCCCCGACGTGATGAAAAATTATAGGGAGACCAAGATTTGAGGAGGAGCAACACAGCAACAACGACAGGTATAAGCACAAAAATTTTTTATACCTACGATGTGAACGACATGAACGGGAAAACGACCGCCACTGCGCCCGCTACGCTCGCTGCAGCCACAACCACCGCCCGTAATTCCTTGTGTGTCAGCGTTGAGTTCGTTAATTGCGTATTTGATATCCGCGATCCAAATGTTACAACATGCGAATGTAAAAACGATTATATCGATTACTAAGGTTAAAGACGGCAACCCCATAGAACAATTAGTATACCATGAAATATGTAATAGATAAAAGAAAAATTATTTTGTGTGTGTATATTGGATCCAAACATTACAACAACCTAGTTGCATTTCTAAATCTGAAAATGAACATTAAAAAATTGAATCACGATGAGCTTATAAACGCACTGACACAAATGCTAATTTCAAAGAACAGTGTAGTTTTATAATAACTATCAAAAAATCGTCTATCAATTGCAGAACATGTGACAGCCCCACACAGCAGTAGAAATATTTCTGTAAGTTTAGTTGATTAGGAAGTTACGTGATTTGTCAAGAGAAAAAAATTTTAAAATCTGATACTACTAAATTTGGGCAACACAGCGTTTCATTGAAAGGCACTGAAGTTTTGGAACAAGTAAAACCTTTAATGTTATCAAAAAATTTAAGAAATTCTAGATTCCATTCCAATTATAGATCCAGGTGTGGATCACCAGAATCGTAAACCAAATTATGAGGTCCTTGGGGTAGAAAATTTATGCGTCAATGTGGAAAAAATAATCCCACAGTTACTGACTGTAGTATGGATAGAAGTAATCTTGCAACAAATATGGTATTACAACCTTAACAAAAAGTAGAGGAAGAAATCGATGATAATTTAAATGGACCATTACAAATCATACTTGGGCACTATCATTAAATCGACAAAAAAAGTAATTTACGTTTCATAAACAAAAGTAGTAGGAGAACTATACCTTGTACCAACTGGTCATGATCCCCTCCATAGACGTCAATATATAAAAATATTCGGAATAAAACTTTATCGAATTGGTTAAGATACAATTGTTCTAGATTTCAAAGCACTGTTGCTACTAGTGATTGGGCGTTACACTAGCAGTAGTTCGAATGTAACAACAATATAATGGGGCTTGAGTACGACTATTAACAAGACAACGGGAAAATCCCCATATGATTTGCTTATGCGGTATCAACCACGACAGGCAAACGACTCTTTTCTAACTGCAGAAGTATGTGAGACTGCTCATGATGACGATCTCCTGACTACGAGATGCAAAACAAGTAAACGATGTGACGGTAATCTTCTACCTATTATTTCTTTTGGCTAAATAATTTGTATATTTGGGAGATTAATTCTTGTATATGGATGTTTCTAGTTTTGTGGGTTAGGCAACTCAATTGACGCAGTCTCTGCGTTTTCTGAATTTTAGTTTTTGAGGGGGAGCACGTGTCAAAAATATTACATTAGGAAAAGTTTTTTTCCTGGGTTTAAAAACCTTGGCATTGCTTAATTTCTTATGGTTTAATGAATTGCAACTGCATGGGATTAATCTAAAAGAAAAAACATCGAAACTTTATCTCGAAATTTCGAAAAATCCTTCGGAAACCGTATGTAAAAAAATGGCCGCGTTATCTCCTTCAAGCGCGTTTTTGGAGGTGCATACACATTTTCTCTTCCTTTATGATGATTTCTATAGAAAACCGTTACGTCTCCTTTGGCTACATTCTTATCCGTCCAGACAAGAAAATCGAGATAATCAACGGCTTTTCACCTTTGGTGCCTGCGACAAGTACTAAAGCAACTAATAATCAACCCACTCAGTCAATCAGTAGTACTAATCTACAGCATTGGATAACCTTAGACTCTCCGACACAATCTAAAAGGAATAAGTACTTAGAAAGCACTTGGAATCAAAATTTCTGTGTTTGTATTTGTACATGTTTTCAACCGAATGTTTAATTACTATACGCGTTGAAGACGCACTTTGTCACAATTCTCTTGTGCTGGTAAGTCCTTGCGAATTAAGTAAATTTCACATATTGGCATATTATTGGTTTTTAATTTAATTGTGGTCGTGTAAGTACAATTAAGGAAGCTTCTTACTACGTGTACTTGTTCTTGTTAAGGGAACGTGTCGATTTAGTGTCGATTCTATAATCACCTGCTGATAGATACTGCTGAACTTTAACTAGTTCGCTATAATTTGTTTTCTTATTACTCTCTATAACTGTGATATATCTAATTGATATTTATGTGTTTATCGACACAAGTAGTATAAAAAAGCTCTATACAAAGTTTGTTTGTTTCTGGGTCCTGAGATCTTACTAACTAGGAGGTATCACTACAGTGTAGGTGGCGCCTATTAATATTTATTATTTTACTCGAATAAACTGTAGCAACGAATTTGTTTAAAACAGGTTCAACGGATAATACGTTATGATCAGAAACGAAAAAGAGGCTCCAAAATATCAGTTAGGTCAACACGTGTGTTAGTTAGACAAGTTATCCCGACAAACAATGAGAAAAGTAAGACATTGTTGCAAAAAAGTTGACTGTACGAAATGGTAAAAGTATTAGATTTAGAACAATTTGTTGTACGGGGGGGCGACTCTATAGCAAAAGATAAAGATATAACCATTCAATGTTTTGTTAGAACCTAATATTTCTATAGATGAGAGCGACACGGGCTGACAAAACGTGCCTGGACATATATACCGTGTGTCAAATGTATGTGGTATAGTAAGTGTTTAAAGCGTATTTTAATAAAAAAAAGTAAAAATTTTATAATGATTTACGTTAAACTCCGGGTTTGATTCCAATTGCGGTAACTTTTTTATTATTAAATTATTATCGATGTTATTATTATTACAATTTTTATAAAAAGAGTTTAATCTATTTTCAAAATTTTAAATTTACGTTAAAAATTGTATATATAATATCAATAATAAATTTAATAAAAAACATACTGCAATTGGATTCGAGCCTTGCTTAGGGATCGCAAAGTATTACTAGGTGACAAGTTAACGGATTCGTCTACGAATTCTTATTAAACGAAAATTAATTCGCTTAATAAATAAAAATTAAAAAACTTGTTTTACGGATTTTTTTAGTAAAATACGCTTTGAATACTCACTACTATCCCATCAATTTGTTCTATTTTGTCTATTCAACATAATATGTTGTTATATTGTGTCAGAAAAAGATATACGCTAATTTTAGTTTATAATAGTAAATACCTATGTCAACTTTTCCGTGGTACACACGGTATATATGTTGCCCAGAAATACGTTGTTTAAAAGTTAAACGAAGTTTTATACTTAATGGTTATACGATCTACAAACGAGTATATAAGAATTCGTACTTTACTCGTACATCGTTCATATATTAGGAATATATGAAATTAATACGTTGTCTATACGCAGAAAAATAAGTTTTGTATACGATTAACGTCTTCACTTATATGATACGTTAAACGTTAAAATTATCAGTTGCCTTCTTGTACATGTTACGTTAACACGTGGCGACACTATAGATGTCGCAGCACTTACTGAACCTACTGTTTTAATTTCTTTAGTGAGAATGAATGTTTGTTTATTCATACGTAATTAAACATTAACCTTCTCTTGTTTCTTTTCTTAGGTAAAAGCCCACGTGAGCATGGACAAAAGGAGCGTGTGGCCGAGCTGTAAGCATAACTAGTCCACTTTGTTATTCTAATTCGAAGAAACCCTGAAATCACGGAAATCGGGAGTTTGGGTTAATGAAAATTAAAAATAGAACAGATCCGAACGATATTTCGATAAAAGCTCACATATTAGCACTTATGAATTTTTTTATTAAATAAACGCACATTTATTTTTTTGTTGGAATTTGTTTTATGCGTAATATATTAAAATTTTCTTTGTCATATATGAAATTTTCCTTCTCGTAATAATGTAAATCTGGCTAAATACTTTCCAGAAACCTTCAAGTTTGTTATATAGATCTTACTGTTCGCCAGACATTATTATACAAGCAACCACCTTCCCCACTCTAACTTTATATTGCCAGTAGTTATACCATAAAATTGTGACTGCAGACACTAATAATATTACTTTTAACTATTTTAATATTACAAAAATAATAAAGAAGTTATTAAATTTAACAGGACTCAACAATATTTTATTATGATTAATATTATGTAATAAAGGGTGGGCCATTTAAAAGTTGCATTTTTAAAAGTAAATAAAAAAACTAATGAATATTTTTTTAAATTCCCGGTTTTATTAGAAAGATGGAACCTTGAAATTTAAGAATGAAACACAACATCATTTAAATGGCTGCCACGGCTGGCCTTTTCAGTACATTTTCAATTGTCTGGGTCTGTATCTCTTGAATGGCAACTTCGATTTTGTGTTTCAAGGCCTCAATTGTCTCTGGAGGGTTTGCGTAACACTTATCTTTAACGGATTCTTATAGATAATAGTTCAATGGGCTCAAATCACAGCTCCAAAGCGGCCAATTGACATCAGAATTTCGGCTGATTATTCGGTTTTTGAAAACAGTGCTCAAAAGTTGGATTGGGCTGTATAGCAAGTGGCCCCGTCCTGTTGAAACCAAACGTCGTCCTGGATTCGTTCTTCAATTTTGGAAACAAAAGTTGAGTGAGCATGTCACGATAGCGCTCACCATTTTAAATTTTTCACAGTTTGGGTTGAAAACTCACCACTTTGGAAGTAAGTTCTCAATATTTTTCAGTTTTCTTCAAGCGTATGGATTACCATTTCGTAAAATTCAGACTTTTTAACTAACAATCTGTCAATTTGTGATGACATTTAACATTCATGTACTTCAAATAAATAGTGGTTCAAAATGCAACCGCTTAGATGGCCCACCCTTTACATTATATTAATATGGGTATAATGTATTGTATGCTGTAATCTCATAGTAGTAAGTCGTTCGTGATGAAAGAAACTTTATGTAATGCGTTCACACGCTACGAGCCCTAAAAATATAAAGAATAGCCGCAGATAAAAACTTGTTACCTGTAATTCATATTATATACGTTTATTTCTAAAATTCCAGAGTGAATTCCTCTTCTTCTTCTTCTTCTTCCTCATTATTTAAAGCGTCAATTTTGAGTGTATTCTCACAATCATCTTCTACATCTGAACAACTGCATAAGGCGGTACAGTTAAGCCCGGACTTCTTACACAAGCTGGTTGCACATTTCCTTTTATTGCAAGAACACTTGACAAGATGCAGAATAGACTCTGGTAAAGGATATTAAGCTATCATTACCAGTTTCTTCTTCTTTCCATCCGTATCCGTGTGCAGATCGAAGATTTAGGTTTGCTACCTTGTGATTTTAAAATACATTGATGCAATGTGTCCCACGTAGGTGGTAGATATTCAGTCTGTGCCTGTTTCCTCATGAAAAAAAACCATCTCATTTCTGCCACCTTTGACACCCAAAGGAATGGAACATTAAACTGCAGCGTCTATTTAACAAACAGAAAACACCAAAAACTGCACCATAAAACTTTACTCGGACACATGTTTCAATAGATTTAAACACGTGTCCGAGTAAAGTTTTTGGTGCAACTTTTGACACTTTTATTCTTGGAACATACAGCTGACAGGTAAACTTTTCCAAACCATTCAACACGTCAACCGAAGGCAACAGTTCATTTCCAAAGTTGGAAAAAGCCTCGGCGAGTATTTTCCAACGTATATGTTTTTTTTTCGCAAAAATCGCCCACTAGTATCTGATTCCGTAAAACTATGAAAGCCAGGTATCGCAGCTGCACGAGCTGATCCCAGAGCTTCAAAAAAAAAAAATTTCAACAAAATACTTCTTACTTTTTCTGCTGTTCCCGTCACAAAGTTGTTGGTTTCACATAAATCTTTGTAACGTCTGATCTATAAAACAAGAACATCCATGTGTGGGGAATGTATATCCATTCTGGTTGCAGTTTTAAATGCATCAATGGCGTGAAGCATGAGCTTTGTGTCTTCTTCTTCTTCTTTTTACGTGAGAAAGTAGCATTTTCATGGGTGTTTTGAAGATATGCATGTTGTCCAGAATGTTATATGCAATTGGAGTGGTACCATGTTGTTTCTTTCTACGAATGTTTTCTTTTAAGGATTTAGGAATATGATATCTGTCAAAAACTACGTGTTATTTACTTTGTACTTCTGATAGAGCTAGATCGGAGTCACTTATCAAACTACCGTCCTTGAATTTCAGCCATTGCATCTACGACTGCTGTAAGTACTTTGTTTTTATTTGAGGTATTAAATTGATCGTTACTCTGCTCTGGGTTGATTTCTTGATTGACTTCCTTTGGTACTTTTCTAGAATATGCATATATTTGGTTGTCGCAGGAAGGAGAGATCCGCCTGCAAAAAAAAACCGGTCTTGGAACGATAGAAAATTTGTATTTTCTATTGCTTCCTTTAAATCGATATCCGCTCTTGATTTTGAAACAATCAGCAACCGTGCAAACAACAATATGTATTCATTTAGTTGCATTGCATTTTCTCGTAATTTTAGTTTAACACTTTTATATGCTTTTGCAAAAGTGTTGAGCTGCAACTTCTTCATTGGATTCCATAAATTTATCTTCGAAGAATTAATTCTCTCAGATATGAATTGGCTTAATGCTTTCCCACCGATTTCACTTACTGCGCACATGTCTTTGATAATCTATTGGGGCATTATTTGGTTTATGACAATGTTTACTAGTTCATAGCCAGAAAGGAATGATGAAACTTTTAATGGTCTTGATCAAATTGACAACACCTTTCTCTATACGAGTATTTACGGATTTCGTTAGTTGATGGTGATGGGGTGATGGGGTGATGCGAAACTTTTTATATCTGCCATTTCATTTGCTTCATTGACTATGTGGGACGGTTCAGGTGATATTAGAAAAAAAATTTTTGAGGTTGCTATTCCTAAGCCTAGATAATTGAACATATTAACCATTTCAAACCATATTCTTCTATATGGGGAATACGAGAATATTCTTGTTTTTGCTAAAATTTAGATATTCTGTTTTATTTTCATTAATGTGTAATGTATAAAATTTTGCTTTTTTGTCTAAATGTTTTAGGCTTTCTATCAGCTCTTTTTACTTCTGCTGATAGTAACTATGTCGTCTGCATAGGCAACTAGTTGTGATTCTTTATTGATTATTGTTTCTTTTATACCTATTTTTGTACACTTTCTAATATTAAATTAAAGAGAAGCGGCGACAATGTGTCTCTTTGTGTTACTTTTATTTACTTTATTTACAGTGATATTTTTGTTGTTATTGTATTTACTTTTATTACCGCTTCTGTACCCTGCAGTGTCAGTTTCACCAGTCGGCTCAGTTTATTTGGGATTTTTAAGTTTTTTAATACTTGCATCATTTTCTCTCTGTGGACTGAGTCGAATGAATGCATTTTTAAAATCAATAAATAGTAGTGCATCTGCACTTCATGTGCATATGCTCTGTGTAATAATTGCTCTAGTATGTGTATGGCATCAATTGTACTTCTACCGGGGCGGAACTCTTGCTGATAATCGCCTAAGATCCCTTCCGTGAATTGCTGTAACTTTTCTTTGATATATATATATATATATAATTAATCAAATCCCTTTTTTTACCCATAAGGTGTAAGGGCTACAATGAAACAAAATTATAATTCATATTTACAGTAAAATTCTTAAAATTAGGTTAACTCTTTATAAATAATTTCCATTCGCTTCTGTTCTGTGCGAGTTTTGCTTGCTTCAGTCCAGATTTTCCCTATTTTCTTCAAAATTTTTCCTAGAACACTGTCCCAGGTTTCTTTTGGTTTTCCTACTTTTTGTTTCCATGGTGTTTTAGTTTTGCATATTCTTTTCACAGGTACTGTATCCATTAATCTTTGTAGGTGTCTTTGATGCTAAATGCAAATTCGTTGTAGGCCGTGTTTGATAACGTTATGCCTTTATAATTGTCACATTTCTCTCTTTTCTTTTTTATATATTGCTGTAATAATTTCTCTTTTTTATTCTTGGGACATATTCTCTTCCTTCCATGTTTTACCGATTAGCTGGTAATGCATGTACACTCTGACCTCCATACTTAAACAATTTGGCCGGTATGGTATCGCTACCCGCTGCTTTGTTGTTCCTAGCTTTTTTTATTATTACTGCTGTTATTTGTCTTAGCGTAGACGGTGGCAGTTCTTCTTCTTCATCTTTTGATTCTATTTTTTGTGGTTCCTCTGTGCTCTTTTGTTTGTTTCCTTCTATCTCATTGAGCAATTTTTTAAAGTGTTCTTCCCAAATTTTCTTTACTTCTTCATCTTCATAAATTAGTTTTTCTCTTTATATATATTTTTGTAATCTTTTGCTGTCATTACCGGTTTGGCATTCATTTTCTTTAAAATCGTATAGAATTTTTCACGTTGTAATTCCTGTTCTCTTGCTCTATTTCATGCAATTTATTATTTAGCCACTCATTCTCCTTTTTGAAGAAGTTTTTTGCGTTATTTTTTGTTATTTGTGTTTTTCTTGTCTTTTTTTGCTATTGTTTGTAACCATTTCAATCTTGCTTGGTTTTTCTTAAGTCTTCTTTATGCATCATTCACTGCTTTACCTTTTTTCTCATACCTTATTGTTTTTGAAGACGTTTTTAGGATGTTCTGGTTTATCTTTTCCCAGTGACTGTTGATGTCTTTCTTTTGATGTAAGTTTACCCTAATCTGTGTCACGATTTTACTGTAATAGTTTTTTGACTTCTTCGTTGTTTCGTTTCTCTATCGCCCATTTTTTCTTGATCTTAAGTTTGTTGTTCTATTTCTTCATTTTTTCTTTTACTATCGTCAGGCATACTAAATAATGATCTAAATCGGCATTTGCACCACGATAAGGTCTTGCATTTTTACCACTTTTATGTGTTTTTTATAGTTAAAATATACTTTCAGTTTTGCCATTAGGATGTGTCCACATGACTTTTAGGATGTGCAAACTATGTTGTAAAATTAATAAAGATGCAAAAGTGCATAATCTGTTGCCATTGTCCTTTGTGTTTTTGTGCGCAGTATGCTTACCACATTTTCCATGGAGATACTTTTCTTTGCTAATTTGTGCATTAAAGTAACGTTTTTATTTGGGATACTGTTTACTGTTCTTTGTAGCTGTTCGTAGGAGATGTCTTTTTCTTCTTCATTTCCTGTCATGGTTGGTGCATATACTGTTATCATTGAAATGTCTACCTGTTTTCCCTTAATTTGTAATGTTGCTAATCTCCCATTAATAGAATTAAACCGTAATATCATATCCCCCCACCTCTTTGTTACATAAAAACCTACTCCTCCCTGTCCCTGTTTTTGTTCTTTACTGTAGAAAATACTATATCTTCTTTTTCTAATTTCTCCTGACCCAGCCCACCTAATTTTTTGAAGTGCAGCTATATCAATTTTATTTCTTTTAATTTTGTGCTGTTACATTTATTTTACAATTTCCAGTAATTTTCTTGTATTCTACGTGGCGAATTTATTGTAACTTTTATGTTTCATATTATTTTCCTTTTGAAAGTATTCCTTATTATTCTCATTTTATTCCTATATCTTTGCAGGTTATCGTCTGTATTTCTGTCCGGCTTTGTATTTTTGTTAGTTTTTTTGCTTTTGTAGTTAATGTCTTCTTGTCGTTGTATTCTTTTCTGACTCGTTTTTGAAGTTTCCTTATCATCTATGGGGTTAACGAAGTTTGCGTCCATTGTTTATTTTTTTTGGTATTGCACCTTTGTTAACTATTTCTTCTGGGGCTTATCCTGTCACATCATTGATCTTTGGGACTTCCTTGTCCTCCCTGTCCTTTTGATTTTCTCTTTCCCAACTGTTAGTTTCTATTTTTTCTTTCTCATTAGTCCAGAGTTTCCTATTGACGATGAGCGTGTCACACACCAGGTATGCTGTATCACCTGAGCTCCTGGCATTTTTTAGATGTACTAACAGTTCTTTTTCTTTTTTGTACCTTTTGGGAAATCTTCAGATCCATATTCCCTTTCAACCTGTTTGTGCTTCTCATCACTTTCATTTTATTTTAATGATCTAAACTATATTAGCGCTGGCCTGTTTTTACCTTGAATAGTTTCTTTTCTACATAATCTTCTTATATCTTCTATATCTGTTTCACTATTTATATCAATTCCAATATTCCTTATTATAGTTCTGACCTTCTCTTTAGTTTTAATTCACATTCGTTCTCCTCATCTTGTACTCCATTTTTGTCATGTTGCCTCATCAACTTTAGCCTCTCCCTTATTTTCTTCCTTTAGATGAATGTACTCGCTGTTTAGTTTGTTTACTTCAAATTGAAAAGTATCTATTTTTTTTCAATGATTTCCAGCCGTTCCATTCTTTTTTCTTTTTTAAATTATTATATATCCTCTGTTGCAATGTGTTGCCTACTTCGTCCGCGTTTATTGGGTTGCTTGTTCTCAGAATTTCTTTTGAATTGACCTCATCGCTTTCTCATCACTGAGTTTTAAGTTATTGCAAACTTTAATTTAATATAAATTACTCAGCTTGTTTTAATTGATATCATCCTTGTTTTTCTTATCTTCCACTTTATTTTTCACTAACTTTTAGAATTTATTTCTTCCAAATATTGTGCAAAACCACTGTTATCACATAACCTCCATTCCCATTATCCCATAATGTTCGATTATGCGATATTTAAAAAAAGTACAATTTCTTACAATTGACCTATTAAAGGACACCTATCTGCAACGAACTTTTTTTAAATTCTCCACCACTGCTCGTTGTTGAGAAGTTTTACTGTATGTTTCAAGTCCACCAAATAAGTCAAGTGAAAGTAAATACAAATGAATTCTTTTAGCTAAAGTTTCGAAAAAAGATTACGTTTACTATCCGTAAATGTTGCATATAAACATAAAGTAGTCATTAAAGCAAAATTTGTATCCATATTTTAAAAATAGGGCGAAAAATTATGCACGTGTAGGAGTGTGATACTTACAAACATATAGCTCGATGTGTATGTATACCCAAAACTATGTAATTCTATAATTTCAATTAGCTGTGGAACATCAAAGATTCACCAGCTGGAATTCCTTTATATTAAGGATTGTAAAAATTTACGTGATGTATGTTATAACAGAAGAATGGGAAACATGAAGTTACAATACTAACGACAAAAGCATATGTATATATATTTACTTCCCAGACGGTTTTCTGAATGTGTAGATCGAAAATAAAATTGTAGTTGAAATGAAATGTCCACCTGCGCACCTACAGTATAAATTAAATTAAGGAAAAGCAAATTTGAAATTTATTCTACGAAAAAAATTATACTCAAGAAAATACGTACTTAATTAAAGTAACGTAATGAATTTATTTGTAACCTTTATTTTTTAAATAATATTCTCATAACAAAGATAATGTTTCCACATTTCCGAAACAGTTTTATTTTTAGTATTACACCATTATTCGTTTGCTTATGCGAGCTACAATATCTACATCATTTATTTTAATTTATTTATTTACGTTGCATGCTGTTTATACTATAATTTTACAAATGTTTCGTTTTAATGAAAATAACTAAAAAATTATTACACAACAGACTTTCAGTTCTTTTCTAATTTATTAAAAAATTTACTACTACGGATTTAAAATTAATAACTTTAGAAGATCAAATATGTATCCAAATATATCCATGACGAAGCAGATGCTGTTAATATTTTTGCTCAGTTTTGTATAGGCGAATTTATTGAGTAATTTGTTCTTGCAAGCGGATTGTAAAATATACAGGTGTTACGTATATCGGTATAAAATTTGAAACTTTAAAGTAAACATATAAAATTCTTTATTAACGAAACAGAATTATACAGTAGATATGTATTCAATTCTTCTTTCATGTCAAACGTCGCAGTCTAATCATAGTTTCTATTGTTATAATCTAGTAACAAAATTTATTTTTTTGTAATACATACAGATTAAGATTTAAAAAAAAATGTTCTATAAAATTGTTAGGTACATAAAATTCTTTACGGAGCATCCACGGGATAACTTAAGCTTCAAATAATAGTATGCGAGTTCACAGTTTATTATTATATTAAATAAAAAAAAAATAGTGTTAAAATTATGTTCAGATAGGAACAGTTTACTTTAATTTTAATAAATTAAAAGCTGTTAGTTTTAATTGCAGGTTCACCAAGGAATTTTTTGTTATTTATCATTAATTCTGGTTAATCCAGTGGTTTGTCACATTTCATTTGAAAATGAAGAAAATGAGTCTGAAAACATCAAACAAGAGACTAGAAACCAATAAACTGAGAAACCATACATAAGAAGGCGAAATAAAACCAGAAGTAAATGAGAGGCTACATTAAATAAAATAACAACTGAAAAGATGCGAGCGAGTAGAAGAAAATTGCAAAAACTGCAGACAGAAATCCTGGATACAAGAAAGAAATATCTGAAACCTGAAAAGATGGAGAAAAAGAAAAAGTGGATGACAGAAGAAATACTGAATGTAATGCACGAAAGGAGAAAATACAAAAATAAAGAAAAGAGAAATATAAACAGATACAACATGTTATCAGCGAAGCGAAGGAAGAATGGATAAAGTCAAAATGCGAAAAGATAGAAAAATTCCAAAAAGCCTATGATTCTTTCAATGTACACAGAAAGGTTAAAGAGATGACAGGTCAAAAAAAAGAATTTCGAACATGTCGTCCTGATGAATGACAATGGAAAGACACAGAAAACAGAATAAACAAATGGGAAGAATATACCTATACAACAACTTTTCAAGACCAAAGAGAAAAAAGAACACAGCAGCAGCAGTAGCAAACACCAATGATGAACCAACAAAGAAATAGAGAAAGCGTGAAAAATGGACGTGCCACGGGCTGAACGAAATCCCTAGGGAATTGCTTAAATTAATTGAGAAGATAACCTCAGAAATTCTAAAATATCTATCCAACTCTCAAAGCAGAACAGGAATTGTACCACTGGAATGGCTAAGGTTCGTAATTCGTAATAATCCCAAAAAACGCAATATTAAAAAATATGAAGAACATAGAACCATTAGCATCGTGAAACATACATTAAAACTATTTCTCAAAAATAATACACGCAAGAATATACTCTAAACCAGGAGAACATACCAGTAAAACACAATTCGGTTTCAGGAATGGGGTTGGTACGAGGAAAGCTTTATTCAGTTACAATGTAATGACGCAACGCTGTCTGTTTCGTTGATTACGAAAAAGCATTTGATAGGGTATACCACAACAAGCTAATAGAAATATTAAAGAACAAAGGCTTTGACGAACGAGAGAGACGGATAATAGAAAACTTTACTATTATCAGAAAGCCGTTAAAATATCAGACTATATAGAAAAAAGAGAGGCGTAAAACATGGTTATGTTTTGTCACCATTACTTTTAACATATATTCCGAAGAAATCATGGAAGAAGCACTAGAGAAAGAAAAAGTCGGAATCATAATAAATGATACACCCATTAATAATCTCACATATGCTGACGACACTATACTGTTGGCCGAGAACTTTATACATCTTCAGAGAATAATAGAGAATGTAAACAGAGCCAGACAGCAATATCGACTGAAGATGAACCTAAAAAAACAAAGTTCATGCTAATAACAAAAAAACAAACAGCCAACGCACTGCTAATAGTAGAAAACATCAGTATTGAGAGAATACAAAAGTACAAGTATTTAGGTAAATGGGTAGACGAGACAGATGATTCTTTAACGGAAATTTGAAGCAGAATAAAGAATGCCCGGACAAACTTCATGAAAATGGAAACAATTCTTCTTTAGCAAAAATAAACATTAAACTCAAAGTGCAGATGCTGCGATGATCATGTTCTCAGTATTGTTATACGGCATAGAAGCAGACTTTGAAGAAAGAACACATTGATAAACTAGAGGCTTTTGAAATGTGTATATATTGAAGAATACTGAGAGTATCTTGGATTGAAAGGATAACAAATGAAGAAGTGCTGAGAAGAATGGACAAACAAAGAGAAATAATGAGCACGATTAAAACCGGAAAACTGAAATACCTGGGGCATGATGATAGCCAACCTCCAAAGGGAGACGACACCATAAGAAGAAGAATTCAGTGTTGCTTAACATCCCCTCTTCCTATTCAACAGTTTTTACTAATAATTTATTATTAGTTAGATTATATTTTACTGAGGCAAGTAAAGTAATAATGTTATATTGAATAGAGTAAAAGTTGATATTCTTCCTAAACGATTGAATATATTTTACAATTACAAACCGGGCCCTTTCTTTAAAAATTTATAGAATTAAGAAAAACTTGTATTGTAGAGTGAGGCGACGTTTCGCATCTTATTTCATTGCCAAAAAGTAAGTAAGTGTATAAACTTTTGTATAATTTTAGTTAACAAATGAAAACGATAAAACATACTACAATGTAAAAATGGGGATCCCTAAGTATTTAAATCAATAAAACATTTTGGGAACCTTACCAAATTGTTTTTATTTTATCTTTATTAATTTTTTCTATTACATTAAACGAATTTAATGTACATATTTTGTAATGGAAACTGTATATATTTCTCTTTTGATTCACCTCGTATATGTTTTCTGCATTTATTTATATCTATGGAATGCAGGAGATTCACTATTCCCTAGTAAGCCTGCACAAATCACCGGAGTCCCTGTGTGATCCTTTGACGCCATCTTGATGGTTAGCATTTTTTCACGGTAAACGTGATGCACTATTTATGGACTTATCTTCATTAAAAAGACCCAAAATTTATTTTTGTAAGCTTACTTTGTTAATATTTTCCTTATTTAATTGTGTTGTTTTGCTTTAGGGTCTTTAATATTATATCAATTTTACCTTTTACCTTGGGTTTTTATCTTACCGTTAACTACATTCTGTATCGTCTATTGTGACAAACTGTTGCTGTATTTCCTTATATCACTCATGCAAGATTTTTAAGATATAAACGAAGAATTTAATTAAAGAACCAATTATCGATTTAGTTATTTACCGCTAAATCAGGGAGGTCAACGCACGGACCGAACTACACCGCTTTCTATAATTTTCCGCTTATACAACATTTCTTTTTTCTACTTTTAAATATTAATACTGTAAGTACTTTATTTACCTAAATTGTTTTAACGTCTTTGTTATATATCCTGAATGCGTGTAACCTTTTATTGGATTTTTTTTATTAACTCCAACTTGTTACAATTTGTCCATGTTGGACAATCAGTAATTATCATTTTGTTTTGAAAACGTTGCAATATTTCTAGGTTGGAATTGCTTGCTGTGTCCCATAGTTGTATGCGGTATGTCCATACAGGCTTAAGAATTGACTTGTACAGAAGTAATTTATTTTCCAGCGTTAATTCAGATTGCCTACTGATTAACCAGTACATTTGTTTCAGTTTTAGTCCAAGTTACTTCCTCTTTGTAAATATATGCTTTTTCCAAGTTAATCTTCGGTCCATATGTATTCCTAAATACTTTATATCATCTGTTTGGTTCAGTTGTCTGCTATTTAGTGTGACGGGTGGACAGGTATCTTTGTTTAATGAGAATGTAATATGCACTGATCTTGTTTCATTTGCTTTAATTTTCCATGTCGTTAGCCAATTTTGCAGCATATTTAAATTCTCCTAAAGGTGCTCTGATGCAACTGTCGGGTTAGAATGAACTGCTACTATTGCAGTGTCATCTGCATATATGGCTACAGTCCTATCGGTTGTTGGTAGATCCGCCGTCGTATAAGAGGTACAACGTAGGTCCTAATACACTACCTTGCGGCACACCTGATTTAATTGGCAATAAATCTATATATTCGTCCTGGTACTTTACAAGGAAGTAAGTGTCTTTCCTATAGGATTTAAGAATAGTGTAAAAGTTGTGTGGTAACTTTTGTTTGAGTTTGTACTGTAGGCCTTTGTGCCAGACCTTGTCAAAGGCCGGACTTATTATCCAAAGATACTGTTGCACAGTAAGTTTTTTCATCAAACGCTTTGTTGATTATGTTAACTATGTTATATTACCGATGTACCTGTTCTACGGTACCATGTTGGTTCCTGACGCCAAATTGCTGATCAGGAATAAGTTCATTGGTCTCCAAAAAGGGTTTCGGACGTTCTAGAATTATTTTTTCAACC
Source organism: Abscondita cerata (assembly GCA_030710515.1). Taxonomy (NCBI): domain Eukaryota; kingdom Metazoa; phylum Arthropoda; class Insecta; order Coleoptera; family Lampyridae; genus Abscondita; species Abscondita cerata. Next base: position 168,646 of record JALBCR010001738.1, on the reverse strand, counting down.
ACTTTTCAAAGAATTGGCAGTAAACTTATTGGGCGATAGTACGTTGCTTTATTTGTTTTTTTTCCAGGTTTTAACAGCATGATAATTTATGATACTTTCCACTGTCTGGGGAAGTACCCAAGTCTAATTACTGCGTTAAAGATTTCTTGTACAGCTTTAAATCTTTCTTTCTTAGGATTTGTGTGGTTTAGAATTGTTTTTGTAACTTTATTAGAACTAATGTTTTGCAATGGAAGATCCTATTGGTATGGTGCGTCAAGAAATTCTAGTATTTCTTGTTCATTTTTTGTGGCATCTATGTTATGAGGTTCAAATACTTTAGCTAGGTAATTTGCAAATGCTGTGGCTTTTTCTTTATTATTTCTGGCCCATTCACCATTGTGGTATCTTATTGGTGGGAAGGATTTCTTGGCTCTTTTTAGTTTTCTTATAGTTTTCCATAGTGGATAGTCCGTTGCTTCTGAGGCTGACAAGTTGCTTATGTACTCCTGGATAACTTGATTTTTTATTTGCTATAGCATTTGTTTTAATCCCTTTAATGCCTTTGCTTTATTAAAATGTCTTTTGTCGTTTTCCTTTCTTGTGATTTACCACTTTTTCCAAGTTTTTTTCTGCTAATTTTTTTGTTTAACCGTTATAGGGCACTTTTCTATTACGGTAGTATGGTTACAGTTTAGTTTTACTGACCATGCCCGCTTTCTATATTACTTTTGTAAAGTCGGTTACTGCTTGGTCGAGTTTTTTTAGTGTGTTCAATGACGGTCTAAAATTGTTCTGTACACTTCCCAGTTCGTGTTTTTGCTGTACAGTGTAGACTGTTTTTGTTTTTGAAGTATACAGAAATGTAATGTCATTATAACCGGCGTATGATCAGATGACAAGTCCCAGCAGGACTCTGTCTTCAGTTGCCTTGCATTTATTTGTTTTATAATACCAAAATTTAATAAATCTGTAATCTTTTTCTTATCCGTAGGCCAGTAGGTGGGTTCTCCTGTTGATATCGCAGTTAAGTTGTTTTGCCTTTAGAGCAGCATAAAGTTCTCTGTCTTTTGATATTGCTAGTCTGGAGCCCCAATGCGGATTTTTAGCATTTCAATCTCCTCTGGCGAGGAATTTATTTCCTAGGATATTAAATTAATCTTTTTTGTTATTATATTTCGGTGGGCAGTATATTGCTGATATATTAAGGTTTCTCGTGATATTCTATCGCTACCGTTGTTGCTTGTAGATGTTCCGTGTTATAGCTTTCTAGCTCGTGATGTTTGATGCCTTCTCTTATAATAATCGCCGACCCTGCATGACCGCCACCATCAGGATGTATAGTGTTGTATATTTGATATTTGGGGATACGGTTATACGTCTGTGTAGTGAAACGTGTTTCTGATACTAACATTAGGTCTATATTTTTGTTGTGTAAAAATAGTTTGACTACTTGAGCATGTTGACACAAGCCGTTTGCGTTTCATATGACTATTTTTAACAACTGGGCCATTAAGACATTTTGTTTACTAACGTGGAGATAAGATTTATCATAGTACCCACTTGGCTGATAAGTTCCTTAATCATGTGTTTAAGTTTTGTCATATCGCTATTTTGTTGTGTGGCTATTGCTGCGTTTATTGTGTTAAAGTAGTTTGTTTGTTGTAAGTTATGTTGTGCACTTTGTGCATAAGTCACATTGGGCTGAACATATTGACCAGCCAAATAAACTACTTCTGAATATGACAAAAAAATCAACAACTTTGTATCAGCGATTTTTGCATGGGACGATCCAGCTAAACTGAGGGACTTTATTATTGTAGCAATATCTTACTTCCTCAGACTTCTTATATTCTTTTTCACAATGTAACCTGGTGTCTATATCTTTACCTAATGTCCATCTCCAATAGCTGTTTGATTTCTTCTAGTTTTTTCTACAGCTTCAAACCCTATACTTCTGATTTATAACATATAACGCTCTTCACCAATTCATCAGAAATTCCTCTTTGTTGATAAAGGACATAGTGTCCTTTACCCACATTCTTTTCCAATTTCACATACCCGCCCTAGCAGTTTAGTTCCTTTTTTGCCCAGTTTCCTTACCTGCGATTCGTCTTTGTTTTTGTAATTTAATGTATATCTTATATCCTTCTATTAGTACACCCGTTCTAACTCCTCTTCATACATACGTTTTTCCCTCCTTTGATTTCTAACTATTTATTTGCCAACTGTTTTAATATAAATATATTTTCTATGGTTGTCCTTTATTTACTAATCTGCTTATCTCCTATAAGTTTCCTTTCCTGCATCTTATTCACTAGTCTTATTCTTAGCACTTATATTTTGTATTAAGCTCTTATCACACTCCACTTCCCTTTTGTAACTTTTTGGTTCTCTTCTGTCTCCTTCATTATAAATGCATTATATTAATTCTTCTCTCAATTTTTTGGGTACGTATTTTTTCGCCAGATTCCGCTCAAGATCTTTCTAATGTATTTCCTGGCTTTTTATACTGTGTACTTCAATTCTTCTCCCTGTAATCCATCCGTTTTTTGCCGCACTTTTTGGGTTTTTACCATTTTGCTGGTTATCTTCACTTCCCTCACTTTACCCTTATCTCACTCCTTATTCAAACATTTTTTTGTTTTTCTATTTTTTATATTTTCCTCTGGCTCTTTTATAAATTCCGTTCTTTTTATTCCTCATCTTATAAAATTTATGTCGGACGGCCTGCCGGCCATCCATCCATATGTAAACAAGATTCCAAGAAAACCAGAAGTCCGGTTTTTATTAAACTTTGTACAAAGACTTTATTTATAATTCCGAAGATTTGATTAGATTTTGGGGATAATCTATGTAGCCAAAAATGCCGCTAACCTACACAGATTTTTAATTTTTGACATCCTCAACCCATAACATCAGTCCAACATGGATTTGTTGCAGGTAGATCACTATTACTAATCTTGCTCTTTTAAACAATCCATAGCTGAAATTATCGAAGTCAGGCTGATGTAATTTACACCGACTCCTGTCAATTCTTTGACCGTTAGATCCTGTTATGTTAGCTAACAAACCTTGCTTATTTGACATCGATTAGTCTTCAACTACTCTACTCCTATCTTACTTAACTGGTCGTCATCAGTTTATGAGGTATGGTAGCTCTACATCTAAAACATTTCTAGCTTCCTCTAGTGTACCTCAGGGATCTATTTTGGGCTTTTGCTTTTTATTATTTATTAACGATCTCCCTTCTCCTATGAATACTATGAAGCTGCTATTTTCCGACGATTCGCTTTCCACATGATTGTTAACTTCTTCAAGAATGCTTTAATTGCTTAATTATATGGTGTTGTTCTAATAAACTCTTTTGAAATTCAGAGAAATGTCCAGTACCCAATTTAACTAAAAACCAGACTGTTATTCCTTACGACTACAATGTTGACGGGTTTCAAGGACCGATTCTATTCAGGATCTTGGAGTCACCTTTAATTTCAAACTTGATTTCACTCAACATATCACACATATTATCAATAGAGCACTTAGGACCTATGGGTTCATTTATAGAAATTGTCGTGAATTTTGTAATAAATTTTAAATTTTTATGTTCAATTCTTTGGTAAGATCTGTGTTGTAGTACGGTTCATTAATATGGTATGTACATTATAAGTGTCAAAGGACTAATTTTAGGCAATCCAAAGAAAATTTTTGAAATGTTTATCTTTTGTCGAAGATGAGTATACCCCATTCAGCGATCTTAGGAAGGTTCAACTTTACTTCGTTGCAGACTTGCAGAACTTTATTGATTGCTCATGGCTGCTCTCCATGACCAATTTTTTAGTTCCTAAATTAAACACTTGGCAAAAAGCTACTTTTACATGCAGAAGCATTTATCGAATGTGTTTTTATTAGTTTTGTTTCTTTTGTTATCTCTACAGTATTAAATATTTAAATAATTTTGATTTTGTACATTTTTATCGTGTATAATGAAATTCCTTTCGTATATACAGGGTGTTTCTGAAAGGTGTGTACATGGCTTTACCAGACGTTCTCTGGCTCAAAACAGACTCTTTTTACACCAATTTACCTATAACCAAAAATGCACCATAAGGGCGTCAAATTTTCAAAAAAAAATAATGTATACAGTGGTACCTCGACATACGAGTGCCCCAGCATACGAGTTTTTTGAGATACGAGCCGGCGAGCGAGTGATTTTTTGCTTTGAATTACGAGCTAAATTCGAGATACGAGTTCGGTTTAGCAGACACCAGACGCGACCGCCAAGCGGTCGCGCCCATCACGGCCAGTAAATCAGTTAGCAGCGTGTTTCGATGTGATAAGTTGTGTAGTTGTGTTCGCGTTTTGTGTTGCGTTTACATTTACATTTACAGTAGTTCATTTATATTTATAACCATGGATCGGAAGAAAGTTTGTGAAAAGTCAAGTGCTAAGAAAAAGATGATGAGTATTGAATTAAAACGTAAAATTATAGAAAAACATGAGCAAGGTGTTCGAGTTGTTGACTTGTCGAGGCAGTCTGGGCGTAGTACGTCCATGATATGTACTGTGCTGAAACAGAAGGAGTCGATAAAGAGTGTAACGGCGGCAAAGGGCCTTACGATAATTTCAAAGCTGCGAACCTCTCTTCATGAAAATATGGAAAAACTGCTGATGGTGTGGGTGACAGAGAAGCAGCTCCAAGGAGATACCTTGACGCAGACCATCATTTGCAAGAAGGCAAGAGCGATCTACGGAGATTTGCTGAAGCAAACCCCGCAGACTTCCATTGACGAGAAAACGGAAGAGTCATTTAAAGCCGGCCGAGGCTGGTTTGAAATTTCAAAAGAGACCGGTATTCACTCCGTTGTCCAGGCAGCAAGCTCAGATATGAAGGCAGCTGAGGATTACATTAAAACGTTGTCCGATCTAATAAAAAGCCCAAGGATATATCTCTAAGCAAGTCTTCAACTGTGATTAAACAGGGCTTTTTTGAAAAAGATGCCGAATAGAACATATATAACGGCAGAGGAGAAGACGATGCCAGGCCACAAACGTATGAAGGACAGATTGACCCTAGCACTGTGCGCCAATGCAAGTGGCATCTGCAAGATCAAGCCTCTGCTCATATACCTTTCGGAAAACCTCAGAGCATTTAAGTCACATAAGATTTTGAAAGAAAAACTGCAAGTTATGTCGAACCCGAAGATATGGGTCACCAGGAAGTTCTTTGTGGAGTAGGTAAACCTGATTTTTGGCCCTTCTGTTAAAAAATATCTGCAGGAAAAAACCTACCCGTGCAATCTCTTCTCATCCTCGACAATGCTTATCAAGGTTCTCTACCTACCACCCAACACCAATCCTATCCTGCAGACCATGGATCAGCAGGTAATTTCTAATTTTAAGAAGCTATACTCCAAGCATCTGTTACGGGGCTGCTTTACGGAGTGACGGAACCACAAACCTCACCCTTGAGAGTTCTGGAAGGACCACTTTAATATCGCGATTTTGCCTAAAAATTATCGATCAGGCCTGGCTGGGTGTTACAACGAGGACCTTGACTCTGCATAGAAAACTGTGGCTTCCAAAGCTGTAGACGAAAGGATCTATAAAGAATTGGAACCCGGTATGTCAGTAGAGGAGGAGATTGTGTTTCTCAGGCAAATCCATGAGTCTAGGAGGTGAAAGAGAGAGACGTGAACAAGCTCGTCGAGAAGCACATCCAGGAACTGACGACTGAGGAGATCTAAGAGTTACAGTCACAACAGCATAGAGGTTGTGCAGCACATTGGTTTGAGGAGTCAGAGGAGAAGGTTATTTCTACAAGTGCGATAAAGGAGATGGAAGAGAGTTTCACAGTTCGTGGAAAAGAAACACTCAGAAAAAGTTGCGACAGGTCGTGCATCTGATCTTTTACATAAGACTTGCTAACTCATTTCTGGAACATTCTGTGAGGGAGGAAGAAACAAACCTCCTTGAACATGTTTTTTCTAAACGGCCTACAGGTGAAAGCGAGAAAAAATGTAGCAAAAGGCAAAGACCAGTGAGGATATCTAATTTATTTCTTCACATTCTCTTTTTGTGTTTTGTACAATAAATATTGTTCATTTATAAATAGGTTTTTATTATTCAAAACCACGTAACAAAAATAACTGGGGTGACATTTTGGGGGTTGGAACGGATTAATGGTAGTTCAATTGTTTTATATAGAAAAATTTGCTTAGAGATACGAGTAATCAAGATACGAGCTAGATTGGGGAACGAATTAAACTAGTATGTCGAGGTACCACTGTATTGAGAATAACTCGAGAACGGTTTGCCGGATTTTGTTACGCTTTTGTATGCTGGTAGTTTGCTTCCGGAAGACGTTTTTCTGTGTAATGTGGACAAATTTCTAATACCAGAAAAAATTACTTTTTATACGGGCACTGTCAAATAAATGATAATATTTTAACAACCGTCAATGATACAAAACCAAAATAATTCTGACAAATAAAACGAACATTTTGAAAATGTTACTTCGCTTTGTTGACATACGAGGATATATTGAAAAATTCTTAGCCTACTATAGAACCAAACAAATTTCAGTGTCAAAATATTTTTATTACTTAACATATTCTCCTCTTAATTGGATACATTTATTACAGCGAACCTGCAACGTCTCTAGACCTTTCAAAAAAATTTTCTTCTTGCTCTTCAAACCAGACCTCCACAGCTTCTATTACCTCCTTGTTGGAAGAAAATGTACGACCTTTTAAACTTTTTTTTAGTTGAGGAAAGAAGTGATAGTCGGAGGAAGCCAAATCGGGTGAATAAGGGGTGTTCTAGTAATTCAAACCCTAAATCACGAATTTTTGCATGGCAACATGAGATTTGTGTGCAGGGTCGTTGTCCTGCAAAAAACAAAACACTTTTGGACATCTTTCCGGGTCTTTTCTCTTTAATATTTTCCCGTAAAGTGGTCAGTAATGTTGAATAGTAATTTCCAGTTATTGTTCTACCCTTTATCCAAAAATCAATCATGATTACTCCATGGCAATCCCAAAAATGCTGGGAAGCAAGAACTTTTCCAGCAGATTTTGGACACCAGAAATTTCTTAGGTCTTGGAGAACCAGAGTGTCGCCCTTCCATCAATGGAAAATTTACACTCTTTTGAAGCTTGCATTCCAATTTTGACGGTCGCATACGAAGGACATTGATCACCAAGGGTATTAAGCATATCTTCGTAAATCTTCTTACCTCTTAACCTCTTTTAAATACAGGTACTTGGTGATGGCTCGATACTCCAATTTTTCGATTTTCACAATTTCGGTGGACATCTTTTTTCATTTAATTTATTGCGTGACTCTGGTTTACTTTTTTGACGTCAAACTTAATACTGACACTTCTAATAAGTTATTGTTCGTTGCTATGGTAACGCAATATTTTGTTTATGCAAGGAACTGGTCTAGTTTAACTAGATATCAATACATCCTCGTACAATATACGTACTTGTGTGCCATTTGAGAATGTATATGTGTATAAACTTTTTTTTCTAAAACATTTTAAATTTAGAATACCATCATCTAATGCAAAATATAAATATAACAACACCAACATTATAAGATGGTTTTTGTAACTTTATTTTATACCTAACACATGTTAGGTATATTATTTTCATAAACCTATACCATTAAAGTGTTTCATAAATAATAATTTAACATCGCGTTTATAAAATCTGAATAACATTTTAAACATTTTTAGAATAATAATTGTAACAAGTAAGTCAATAAAAATTCAACAACATGTTCAAATTAATTGATATAAGTTTCACTGTTATTTAAATGAGTTGGAATGTTTGATGTTTAAGGGTCGTATTCTTTGAGTATGAATATTTTTGCACCATAAATCGTTTCAGTGCTGCAAATTATTTAACGACACGGTAGCTGTTTTATAGCTTCAAGGTACAAGATAATAAACTGATTCTTTTGTAATTTACCCAACACCTTATTTGCACAGTTTTATGCAAAATCTTCCATTTGAATTGCGTCTGTAATGTATCTTTTAGCGGAGAAACACAATTTTACACAGGGTTTTGTATATTACTTAAAGAAGTAAAAAGCCGCATTAAAAATATTTATATTTTTCCCGAAAACAAAATTTTCATACACTTTAAAAAGTCTTTCCAAGCTAGATATTAAAATATCGCTTTTTATGAGAAGGTGATGTAATACACTAAAATAACCAATTGTGAATGAGAATCTTGACAAAAAAATAAATGATTTAAAACCCAGTCTAAATCAATGTAAGTATTGTTAGAAAGTATTTGGAATTAGAGTTTAAGTATTTTCATTAAAATTAAGTAATCATGTAATTGTGATTACATGAACGACACTCGTAGGGGTGAGCGGGTCAACATAAAATTCATGCATTTGTGCCCCGCAGAATTACTGTTCGGGCAGTTCTAACAAATGATCCTGGTCTAGGAATGAAAGGTTTGAGTCCTGGTTCGGATTTAGAAGAATAAGAATAATTTCGTGCTCAAGACTTTTTGCTCCTAGAGAGCGGCAAAAAATTAAACTTTTGATAAAATATTATTGTTTAATAAAAATAACTAATTAATAATTGGTAACCTTAGCTATGAGTTGCCCTAACTAATATTTTATTATATTAAGGTTAATTTAAGTAATATGTTCCTTTTGATATCGACCTAACCCAATGCACGCCGTAGCTCAGTTGATTAGCACGTGTGACTAACAAAGTATTAACTAAATTGCACGTATGATATAATATTATATTACGATTCAAATCTCCAGAATACTTTTAAGCTTGTTTTCATGTACTATCAAGCTAGTTAAAATGTAAAATGCAGAATAAAAGCACAAACAGCAAAAATAAACAAGAAATCTTAATTAAGTTTTGCATCTATTTTTTGTTTTGTTTTAATTGGTATCTCAAATTTTTTGAAATCTTGTGCAGTAAGTATTACATATCAGCAATATCAGTAATATGAGTCGAACTAAAGTCAGAACATTGAAAATTCTTTTCTATGTCGTGTGGAAGGCAAGTTTATCAAGGGAAGATTATTAGGTTAGGAAATTGCGAGGGTACGACAAAACCATGAATTAAACTACTGTCGGTTTGATTGTAAAATTATCTTTTGCTGAAAATGTTAATTTGCTTTCTGCCTAAAAAAAATTAAATATTAGTGGCTATTAGTGCAGAATTTTTTCATTTATAATTTACTTTATCGATTTAGATGATCATTTGGATTCTATACGGCAAGAAAATGACTTAACTCTACCGCAAACTGCAATGAGCACAAATAAAATAATTTGTACTGTATCACCAGAAATCCGTGATACAATTTTACTTAAATGTATACCAGAATCTACAGCAGTGACGCCATTTGATAATTCTAGATTATCACTAGTGAGTTTCTCAATAGATTTTGTTTAGGAAGGTTGTTTAGTAAAAGAACGAACCCCGCTTAAAATGTGATTGTTGAAGATAGCAATGATTTATCTTATCTAGAATTATCAGAACAGTATAACATTTATCCATTTGAACTTTTGCTACAACGTTATTGCATACTTTGAACTGTCTTGTCACAAAGAAGTCATATCAATAAATAATGAAAGAGACTTTGATTCTGATGATAGCTAAAAGATCCTAATTACCCCGATCAAGAAACTGAATCTTCCAATGAGGGTTATGCTTAAAGTGTCAGAAAATCCTGAAGATAATGAGAACAAAAGTCATGCGAAAAATGGTTCTGATGAGAAACAAGAAGACAACAACTTCCAAAAGTTTTGTAAATGTTGCATTATCCAAAAAATTCTGTGGTGGTAATGGTATTAAACGACAAAAGAGGAAAAAAGACCCCACCAAATAAAAATCGAAAAGACCGTAAGGGATAGCGTGCGGATCTACATATGAAAGTTCCCTTTAGTTGAGTCATAAAAGAAGCAGTAAAAATATCTAGGCAATGAATTTAAAATTTTTCGCATGTACAAACTGTGCAAGCAGGAATTCATTGATCATAAAATTCCTGAAGAATCTAGCAGCGAGAAAATGGCTATATGAACACATTTTTTAATACCGAATTTTAATATGGATTTAAACTACCTAATAATAATACGTGTGATGTATGTGATTAATTTAATAAAGTTACAAATGCAGATATTACGCTGAGGCAAACCATAAAACAAAAATGTAACCAAACATCTCACGTCGGCAAATAACGGTATGATCTGAAAAGATGATAAGATCAATGCAAGAGCTAATCGGAACACAAAAGTTATCATGATTGATCTTGAAAAATGTTTACCAACCCCCTGCTTGACAAACGCGCAAAGCTTTTATTTACTGAAATTATGGACCTTTAATTATACTATTCGGGATTTGACCACAATTTTGTTGTGTGTGGGATGAAACTGTGGGTGGAAGAGGAGACAATGAGATGACGTCGACGATATGGTCAGATAACTGCATTTCCCAAAATCGCAATATTAATGCAGTACTAGCATATTTTTATATTTTAAAAACATACCAACGTTAAATATCATCAACCATAAATATTTGCTCAGATGTCATACGCATTTAGAAGTATATTTGTATCATTCCCTTTATCGATCGAGAGAAAAATGCATCAATTGAAAAATTATGACACCTTGGGATTGGCACCAATTGTTAACCACTCTACTCCGTTTACGCTTATGGACGTAGAGGATTTCAAAAATTTCAAGACTTTGATGCAAAACTTTCCCCTTTCGTTAAAAAAAAAGTTGCTGATGGGCAAGATTTTAAAATATCAGAAGTAGTGCATATACAAGTAAGAGCAGACGATCTTGGTGTTTTGTATTATAAAACCAATTTTGCCCCTATTAAATATAACGCATTGAACTTTCGTCGGGTTACGCGCATTGCCAAATTTTCCCAAGATATCTCATCTGTACAGGATACGTTGAAACCTATAAACACGAAGATATTCCAACATCTCCAAAAATTGTTCCAAAAGTAATATACCCATTTTACAATAATCTTCCACACTAAGATAATATTAACGATGAAGCATAAAATCGTTTTTTAATGAAATGTGTTTTCTTGATTTATTATATTTCTATAATAACCCATACAATTGTTTAAAAACAGTGATCAAAATAAAATTGATAGCACCATAATGTGTTTCTTTGTCAAATGTGATACCTTGATCGCAAGAGGAAACCAATATTAAGTGAGGTTTCAAGTCACATATGACATTGCATATGGTAAATCACTAAATCTAATGTTATCAGTATTTTATTCCAATTCCTAATAATTATCTCTATTAGGTCATTTTTCAATAGTATTACACAAAAAAAACAGGTTCCTTAATTTCAGAGTGTTATAGATATATGAGATTTACAAGATTTTGAAACGTTTTACTCTCTCCTGAAAAGTTGCTGTTCGTAACTTGAGACAGTTTACCTTTGAGGTACAGATATGTTTTGTGGCCCTGTAAAAAAACGTAATATCATTATGGTAATATTTAATAACAAAGGGTGTCGTTTATCATCATTGATAATTAATTTAATTTGTTGGATAATATTGTTAATATATATTTGTTTTCTAATTATTGTAGTACAAAGATATTTGGTTTTTTTCGAATGACATCTAGTAAAAAATTATTTAAACAAAAATAACCGACATACTGAATGTGTCTTGCTTATTGTCTGGTTTTTACTGTAGTGTAACTTTTCAGTTATGACAACTGAAGTTAATCAAATATTTTAACGAGCGCATTATTAAAATATGTTACAATGCAAATTTCACAAAATTATTTAACAAACTTTTATTAAGATTTATTATAGGAATAAAAAAATGTATCTGTTAAGTTTAAGTTTAAGGTATAAATATGTTTCACATAATAATTTATAACAATTCGATTTACTACGTGTTGAGATACGTATTGTGTAAATATTTTGGTGAACTTACATAGAGCACTTGAACATTACAGCTATAACTTATATAGGAATAATATTTGCAATGGTTTGTAGACATATGTAAGCACAAAGGTTTCAGCTTGTAGTGTAATAAAACATACTTGTAAACTATTAACAAAATAGTTGATTCTTGAAAAGGTCAATTTATGAAGTTTAATTTTGTTGACCTTAATGAGCAAAACAATTATAATAATTTAAATTTATTTTGAACTATATATCAATATAAATAAAGAGCTATTTATTTAGTTAACACAGTCATATACCTCATCATAACTAATATGAACCGTATTTAAACACTTTGTTCAAATACGTATATCATCTAAACTTGCAACTTACGTCTGTATAATTAAATTTTAGAAGATAACTAATGCATGATTTCTCAATGGTTACATTTCATTTGTCCACAGAAGTTAGTCGACACTCAATAACGATATACTAGTTTGTATGCACTTTCTCAGTTGTCTTCCTTCAACTATTACATAAGGAATGGAATTAATTGGCTACTCTAGGAAATCATTAATTAGTCCTAGTCAAACCACCTAAAATAGAGAACATGTTGTTTAATGAGGTAGTATAATTTAATATGGAAAACAATATTCATAAAAAACAAATTCAATTGCAAACAGATTATTAGTCTATAAAATTAAAACTTCTAACATTTCTTACATGAAGTTTTTAGTTGAACTCGAAAATTCAAAATAAAATTTATCCGCCAATTAAGTGGTTGTAACGTAGTAGAGGAAGCGGGGCTACAGTTGACATAGGGGCACAGTAGTCACTTAAAAATATATTTTAATTAAATTTAGTTACAACTACGGCCATGAAGAGAAGAAGTCCAAAGACCGATAGTTAGAATGAAAAGGCAGAACCTTAAATTTGAGAGTGTTAAGTAATTATTTGTTCTTTGAAATTTGTTGAATTACTGTGAAATAAGATTAAAAGTAAGTTTGGTTTCTTTATATAGTTGTTTGTTTAATGGATAAGTATTCTACAGACTACTGAGAATTCAAGAACAACTTTTTTTAATATATGAACAATTAAGAAATAACCATTCGGGGTACATAGGTCACTACTATTTTATTGATATTAGTGACCATTGTACCCCATCAGAGATTTACAATAATTTATATAAATTGTTTTAGGAAAATGTGGCGAGAAAGAGAAAGATAAAACGAATATTAGACTTATTTAATATATTACTTATTTTAAATGGCTAATGGTCAACAAAACGTGCTGCAATACAGATTCTATTGCAAGAACAACATTAACTAGCTATTTGAACAAATAAAAATGTAAACACATAGATTGGGACACTTCTACACTTGAAACAGTTTACAAAGTAGCTCGAATTATAGTATAAATGAGAGTTTGCTGGTTGATTATTTAAAACAAACCAGTCAACTTCATCATGGAGTTTGCTGAGGCGAACAACAAAAAAATGCCTCAAAACTAGCAAAGAGATCAGTGCGCTGGAGAAGATTTTTTTTGTATTGTTTTTAAAAAGATATTTCATTGCGTACTATAGAGGCTACATCGCAGTCTATGAGAATCTGACATTAAGGGTGTATTTACTGTGTAATAGCTCTTAAGGGAATAAAAGAAGTAGGTCAAATAAAATTAGCAGAACGTGGTATCAGTTTGCTGTTGTATTAACGCTTGTGGAAAAACAATTCCGCTGTTCATGATTTTTCCTAAGTTAATTTTTAAACTTACATTATTTATGGTGCTTCCTCTGGAACAATTGTTGATGGACAATCTCAAAGCACATAGACAATACGGCTAAAAAGTTATTCTTTTTACTTTCCCTCCTTATACTAGTCGCCGACTCCAAGCTCTCGACAGAACGGGTTATGGTCCGTTAAAAAAAATATTATAATGAGATTTGTTGCCAGGTTTGGACAGCCATATCAGTAAGTTTTCTGCGCAAAAACATTTTATCAGGAAGTGGAATATTTCCAATAAACAGAAACGTTTTTAAAGATTTTGATGTTATGGTAGCAGATGTAACAGATCGTCCTTTAGTTACTACTAAAAAATGAAGATACTTTTGCCGATAGATCTTCACCATTGGCAGTGATCAAGTGGTACTACTACGTAGCCCGTTATAGCAATTGCAGACTCGAAGTCCGTGAAGAGCAAAAAGACTAGTTCAAAGATTTTAACTGATACCCCAAACTTAAAGGATTTAAATGATAAGGCAAAAACGTGCTACCTCATTCAGAAAAAAGCGTAAAGAAGGCGCAGAAAATGTAAAAGGAACATAAGTAAAAACAATGAAGAAAAACACCCGAAGACTTCTGATTATGTCACAGATGACTAAGAAGAAAGAGATCGAGTGAATAAAGACTTAAGATGATATGGACTGGTGCTTCCAAACAGAATATGAAGGACAAGGTTGAATGAAACTTAAATATAGATCAAATTAAAGTAAATAGCTTCATTTTGGTAAAATATATGGAAAAGAAAATGGCTAGGTATTTTATGGGCAAATGGAAGAAATTGTAAAATCACATTATATTGTTAATTTTTAAGAAGAAAAGTGGAAACTACTAACTCATTTCCAGAAAATAAAGATGTAGACACTATTGCGAAAAATGACATTGTTCCACATTGCCCAAAACCTACACCAGTTGGAAAGACGTCGAGAACGCAAGGGTTACTAAATTTTAATGTAAATTTTTTACCTTATTTTGTTGAATAGTAATCTACATGGTTGTACCCCACTTCGGAGCACAGTGGACCTAAATTTTGTATTTTTTTCAAATCCACTGTGACCTTCCATGGTTAAATTACGATTAAATATTTCACTGTAGCTAAAATATTTTTTTACAGGTTTAATTTGTTTTAATTCAATTTAATGTGCTTGCTTTCGCTTGAAAACGTTTGCTGGATAATTTACATTATTAATGTCATGTAGGAAACATATTTAATGATTTATTCCGTTGATTTTTTTGTTTACACTTTGTTTAAGACAGCTTATTTTCGCCTTTTTGAATAATATTAGCACAAGTGCGATTCATTCAGAAATTTTTTTGTTGGCTTCACGATTATGTGGCCGGTACGTGCGTGCCGTATAACAAAAAAATTTCTGACTGTGTAGTCGGTCAGTTGTCGGCAAGCTCTCTAAATGTAAAGATATACATATAGCACGTAGTCGGAAAATTCTCAATGTATTCTTATTGAAGTGGACCACTTCTTTTCCCTTCTGAGCTACGCCTAACCCCCTGTTTATGTTGTGTTGCGATTTATTAGCGACTTTGTGCACATAACACCACCTATAAGTGTTTTTAAATATACTTTAAAAATCTTATAATAGTATAAGTGTCCGTTTAACGGTTGTTGATAGTAATGTCAATATTTCTTGTCTACAATGGTTAACAAAAAATATAGGCTATGTTTTTTTAAAAAAAGTTTACCACTGTGCTTCAGTCTCCCAAAATGCAAATGAAAATTAATTATCTTACACAATGATTTTGTTTAATAATTTATTCTGAAGTGTTGGACGATTTGAGGGTTGACTAATAAGTTCTCACTCAATTTTATAATAATATTATTGGGATTGGATACGTAATTTTGACCAAATGATTTTATCATTATCACTGAATTTGCAGATTTTTATTCTATTATTTGCAATCAAAATGGTTTTAACAAGTCTATTTTGTAATAATATTAAAACGTGCATATAACGATACTAGAGAAAATTTATTTAACGATACATAAGAGTATCACAAATACATTTTTATAAAACTAGTTATATAAATGAGTTTATTACCTTTGTATAATTGTGGGGACCTAAACGCAACTACCATAAAAGCTCCATCTAGCAGCTACTATATTAAGTTTAATTTCATATGGGTCTATACGTATGACCAAATTGTTTGGTTGAGTATACTCACAGACCCTCGGCCCAGCGAAACAGTTGGGCAACTCAAAATTGTAAAACTTAAAATTTTTTTAAGTACAAGCGTCGTTCTCACTGTTAATTGTTTTTGTTAGAAATATTTGAATTAAGTTCGAAAATTATGACCTACCTCTGCACAATGTTATTGCTGAGTTTGATAAGTTTCTTTGTTCATGATAGTAGCACAGATTTTTATCTTTACGTGTTGGGTTCTATAAATAAAAAAGGAACTTGTATTTTTCTTGAGCTTTCGGTTTGATAACATTAGATCCACACGTTTCTTTTACACTTTGATAATCAGTTGCGTTTTCTATTTGTGGTTAAAAGTTATTGGATTGGTTGGAGATGGGATGAAAATTAAGAAGGGTAAGAACCGTAGCTTACGGCATTAAAAGTTATGCGGAAAATTTATGTAATACCAATTGTGCATAAACTAGTAGTGAAATAAATAGTTATAAAAATTGAAGTGGATTAATAAATGGTGTCACCCAAAAAATTATTGAAGGTATTCAGTTACGTAATTAATTAAGCGACGGATAAATGTGACCGCTTATGCGTTGTAGTTTAGTTTTGTTTGCTAGTTTTTGAATAAATTGAATCGACATATGTGTAATACATCTTCTTGGAGTTGCCCACATTGACAATTCATTTTACATAAACGCCATGTACCAGAAATTCAACTGTCATTTTTGTAAACTTAATCTAGATAGTTATTGGTACTAACAATTTCAGCAATTGCTAACTTATATTAAAGCAAACTTCTAAAGAAGCTGTCCAATCGTGTAAACGAAACGTTAGAAAAGATTTCAATCAACGACAGGCTTTGATCCCGAATCTAGTTAGGTGTTATTTAATAGAGTTTTGAAATTACACCACTAATCGTTCCCGAGAACTTTCAAATATAATAATATTAAGCAAGAGATAATTAGTGGCACCACCTTATGAACAGTTGCCATAAACTCAGATTTATCAAAATGTAATACTTGCAGAAATCTGTAGTATGATTTCTGTAGACTTGCGTTTGAGCTGCCCTACACTGATGAGCCTCAAAGAAGGAAAAACATGCGTATGTAGGTGCCGTTCATAATTCTGCAATTATCACTAGGTACTGTTTTATTCGGAAATAACACGTTAGAAATGCACTTTGAAATGTTGAAAAGTTGCAAATATTACATTTTTAAATAAGATTATAAATGATGCACTATTGGTTATTCCGGAAATGGAGTCCATTTTGCTTATTTTAGTGAAATCCTTGGCATTATAAGATAAAATCAACCAAAATAATACTAAGTTGTCACTGTTTTAGAGTACATCCTAGCACTTCAACCACGGAGATTATAGATTACCCAAATCAGACAAGAGGACTTTTTTAAATCCCTGGTACAGGAGTATTAAGTAGATTTGTCCGATGTTTCCTAGAAGAAAGGTATGGGTAGAACCTGGACTCGCCCGAACTTTGTAAAACGAAGAAATCCAGAATATGAGATAAAAATTTTTGTTCAGATTTACATAAATTTTAAACAATTTCCTAAATTGTGATAATACTAAAAAGATTAAGAAGTTTCTAATGTTTCCGTTTTTGTTTTCTTTGATCTGCATGCGTTGTATGTTGTATGGGTTGTTGAATAGAATTTTGTGATGGCCTTTGTGATGGGGGTGGAAGGACCTTATCACTCGTTTAATTGTGGTTTGAAAAGGCCAAACCCTTTAACAACAGCGATATACATGAATTTTTGTATCATTTCAGCGTCGTAAGTTTGAATTTTTTTTTCTTCTTTATCTATGTCCTTTGGGTAAGACTCTATTCTGTATTTGAAAAATTTTTGAACAACGAATTTTCAAAATACCGTATTGTTATACGTTGATACGGTTGCTTCCGATGTCTCAACCTGTCGTCGAGGCTTCATTTTGCTGGTGCAGCTTTCTGAGGATTGGGAAGGTTATCTTTGCCTTCCTCAAGGTCCTCAAACTGCTGAATGCTGATTGCTAGTTGCAGTTGTGGATACCGAAGATGGATAATATATATTTTCTCTAGGTGTCTCTTTGAATTTGTCTGGCTCAGACCTGAGAGGGCTTTCTATTGCTTTAAACAGCTAAGTGGTATTTTACTTAATTATACGTTCAAACGTCTGTTTATTTAAAACGACAAGCGGCTGAGGTTGCTTATTTTGTATTTCTAACGCCTATATGTAGGATCCTTTATTGTAGCACGATTTCTGTTTGTTCAAATCTGCATTGCGGTTACGGTTCACTTCGTTATCAGTTTTTATCGATTAAGCTATAAGGGCATAAATACCAGATTAATGTAGTTTATTTAATCTTGTAACCATGTTCGATTGAAGACGCGTATGTTGAGTTGCTTATATAATTCTCAGGGATATTTTGTTGTCTAAATGTTTATTTATGTGGCTGTTATTTGTTTATAACCGGATTGCCTCTATTTTTTAAATTTGTGTTGAAGTATTTATTAAATTTATTTGTTCAAATCAAATTTTTTGTTGTTTAAATGTTTATCTATGTGGCTGCTATTTGTTTAAAACCGGATTGCTTCTCTTTTTAAATTTGTGTTGACGTTTATATTATATTTATTTGTTTGAATCAAATTTGGCATTTTTCCTTCATAAGAGAAATTAACTAAAGAAGACGCAAATAGGTGGTGCTCTCCCTTTCTCTATTATTGCATTCACGGTAAGTTTTATTTATCCACGATAAAAGAGCTAACCTAGATTTTATTTTCGGCACAATATTACAACATATTTTAATTAGGTAAACAAAATCGTCCATACAATACGAGGATGTATTGATATCTAGTTTGACGTCAAAAGTAAACCAGAGTCACGCAATAAATTAAATGAAAAAAGATGTCCACCGAAATTGTGAAAATCAAAAATTGGAGTTATCGAGCCTCATCAATTACCTGTATTTAAAAGGGTTAAGAGGTAAACAGATTTACGAAGATATGCTTAATACCCTTGGTGATCAATGTCCTTCGTATGCGACCGTCAAAAATTGGAATGCAAGCTTCAAAAGAGGTAAATTTTCCATTGAAGATGATGACCAATCAGGGAAGGCCAGTTTCTGTGTCAGTCCTCGAAAATATCGATGCAGTTCATGACATGATTTTATCAGACCGTCGAATTGGGCTAAAACGGATATCTGAAGCACTGAATATTTCATACAAACGCGTTCATCATATGATTTACGTCAATTTGGACATGAGAACAATTGCTGCAAAATGGATCTCCAAATGTTTGAATGTTGACCAAAAGCGTGCAAGGGTAGAAGCATCGCGTTCGATCTGTGCTCGATTTGAAAACGATGTAGACTTCTTAAACCAAATTGTTACTATGGATGAACTTGGGTACATTTCTACAATCTCGAAACAAAGCAAAAATCGATGGAATGGCGACACTTTGGTTCTCCAAGACCTAAGAAGTTTCGTGTCCAAAAATCTGCTGGAAAAGTTCTTGCTTCAGTTTTTTGGTATTGCCATGGAGTAATCATGATTGATTTTTTGGATAAGGGTAGAACAATAACTGGAGATTACTATTTGACATTACTGACCACTCTACGGGAAAATATTAAAGAGAAAAGACGGAAAAGCTATCCAAAAGGTGTTTTGTTTTGCAGGACAACGCCCCTGGCGCACAAATCTCATGTTGCCATGCAAAATTCGTGGTTTGAATTACTAGAACACCCCCTTATTCACCCGATTTGGCTCCGTCCGACTATCACCTTTTCCTCTTTCTAACTGAAAAAAAGTTTAAAAGGTCGTACATTTTCTTCCAACAAGAAGGCAATAGAAGCTGTGGAGGTCTGGTTTGCAGAGCAAGGAGAAACATTTTTTTGAAAAGTCTAGAGACGTTGCAGGTTCGCTGTAATAAATGTATCCAATTAAGAGGAAAATGTGTTGAGTAATAAAATATTTTGACATTGAAATTTTGTTTGGTTCTATAGTAGGCTAAGAATTTTTCAATATATCCTCGTACATCAAATTTATATAAAAATGATGAATGTCTAAACGTCTGTTTATTTGAAACGTCAACTTTAAATTAAGCGATCAACGGCTTGTGTTACACAATTAACCGATATTCGTTTTAAGATTAAATCAACTGTTACGAACTTTATGTAAGGCAAGCGGTTGAGGTAAAGTTGGTTATTTTCATATTTCTAACGTCTATATATAGGATCCTTTATTGTAGCGCGATTTCCGTTTGTTCAAATATGCATTGCGGTTACGGTTCACTTCGTTAGTCAGTTTTTTATGAATTAAGTTACAACGGCATAAATAGCAGATTAATTTAGTTTATTTATTCTTGTAACCAGCTGTTCAATTAAAGACTCGTATATTGAGTTGCTTATATAATTTCTGGGATATTTTGTTGTTTTAAATATTTATCTATGTCGCTGTTATTTGTTTAAAACCGATTGCCTCTTTTTTAAATTTGTGTTGTCGTATATATTAAATTTATTTGTTGGAATGAAATTTGGCATCTTTCCTTCATGAAAGAAATTAACTAAAGAAGACGCAAATAGGAATATCTAAAACGTACTAGAAATGAAAAATTCTGAAAATTATTATTTATGGATTTGCATTTGTAAACTCGAAATGGAACATTTGCTAATTAAATTTGGTATAGAGGATCACGATTCAGTTGAAAACCGCAGGTTTTGATTCTGAAACTTTTAATCATAACTATAAAATTATATCACAAGTTTACTTTGCTTCATACCTGATTAATAAATGCAATCCATAAATAATACGTCTTTAAAAAAATTTTGCTAAACCTAAACACTAAGTATTGTTATACTGTGCCAAAAAAAGGTATCAATGGAACACTCCTCAGGAATACATATTTCGTCAAGTATGATAGTAATTTAATTGAGACCGGGTACAAACGTCGATGCAGCTGAAGGATTTCTAACGCTACCTCATTTTGTATTGTAAAACTTAAAAGGTTTTCCTGTTATTTCTTTTAGAACTACATCAACTTTGGTTGTGCTATAGATTTGTTTTATTTTATTTCATCTAAAGATCTTGTTGGAAGTAATCTGCCCCTTTAACATGTACACTTGTTTAATTTAAAAATCGTAAATACGTGTTATTGCATGTTATTGGTTTTTATAAAAGGAAAAATGATTTACCCTACGTTATCTTTCACATCTTCCACACGCTAACATTCACGACGTTAAAAACAATATCCGTTACACTTTATCAGGCAATACAAATAATTGTGCTTTTAAGTATAAATACAAATGTATGTCCCAGATACGTATTTTATTATAAAAATTGCATGTAAAAATAGAAAGACGTAAATAATAATAATAATAATAATAATAATAACTTTATTGAAACAAAAGAAAATCCCAGTTTCAAGGACTCACAGTTCAGCGCTATGTAACAATTAATACAAAACTCACACTGTTGAATAAAATAGCCTGTTCTTCCACTGGGCCCAAAAAACAAATTATAATAAATTCTAGCTACTCAGTCATAAATGTTGTAATAGGTACCGAAGTAGAAACTGTAAGGAATAAGTAGTATATAAAAACAATACTATTATACAGTGAGCATAAATGCAAGACCTATCCAAATTGTTTATTAGACTGGATTGAAACACGATAACGGCCGATCTGTTTCCGCCATAAATATTGAAATAACTTTATCCCAAATAACCCTTTACTACCACTAAGACAAATGTCCCTAGGACAGCTATTCCATAGACGGGAGATATTAAATCTGAAAGACGATTGAAACTTAACCAATCTGTGTAAGGGAGGAGTTATCAGGTCTTTTCGTCTTAAATTAATATTGTGTACATTTGTGCGAATTGTATTTTTTTACATAAAGAGAAGTTATGATGGTATAATATAGTGTAAGGCTATGTAAAATTCTACGATTCTTCATGTTTAACCAGTTAAGTTCAGTATGTTTAGAACTTGTGCGCCCACCTCTCCTAATACCAAAGATCAACCTGATACACGAGTTCCGAGTCCATATACCGTATCAGCATAATTAAATATGGAAAGCACCAATGACTCAGTTAGTAGATTTTTAACTTCTAACGAAAAAATTTTCTATTTTGGTATAACATTTTAATGTTGGCAAAAGCTTTTTGTGTACAAGAGTTTATATGCTCAACAAAATTTAGTCCGGTATCAAGTAATACACCAAGATTTCTAACACTATCAGATTTTTCCAGGGTAACATCTTCAATTTTGGAAGATATACTATCAGAAACATTTACGTTAGTTTTTTTATTTGCAAATACTATAAGTTTTGACTTAAGAGGATTAATTACTAGACCGTGTCTTTCACAGAACTCAATAAACAATGTCAGCTCAGCATTCATCATATTAACGGATTTGGTGGTGTCAAAGATTGGAAAGGAATAATAAATTTGTGAATCGTCGGCATAATAATGTGAGGAGCACCGTTTTAGAACCGATGGTATGAAACAGGCACAAATACTAAATAGTAGAGGCCCCAAAATGGATCCCTGTGAACCACTATTAATTCGCAATAATTTAGACGTTTTGTGTTGTAGATGAACTTGCTGAAACCTATTTGTTAAATAGTTAAACAATAAGGTTACAGCGCTGAGGTGTGCCAATGAATTTAAAATAGAAGATGCTAAGTTATGATTTATAAAAATCAAACGCTTTACTGAAATCAAGGAGCACTAACGGTGTTATAAGATTCTTGTCCAAGCCAGAATGAATATTATCAACAATCGTTAAGAGAGCAAATGCACAACTATGATCCCTACGGAACCCCGATTGATTATCAGGTAAAATATTAAATTGATTTAGATGAGATCTCAGTTGCAATTGAATTACACGTTGAAATACTTTAGAACATGTTGGAGGAATTGAAATAGGACGTAAATCAGAGAAACTATTGGTGTCTGCTATTTTAGGAATCCGTTTAATAATTGCAATTTTCCAAAGGTTAGTGTAAGTGTGATTTTCAAGGCAACAAATAGACATTTAAACCATATACATTGAAATTTAATAGGATTTTTAGTTCCAAACAATTATATTATTTGCTATTTGACGTGCAAACACGTTTCCTAGTATTTTTTCTCTATTTGGTAATTGTAGTTTGTTTTAATCTTAGTTCGGGGATATCGCTTTGGTCCGAATTACCTGCTTTATAATTATGAGCTGCCAATAAACAACAAATTGTGATATATTAGACAATTAGTAACACAACCGTGACACACAATAAATCTGGCAAAAAATATACAGGATGTTCCATTTGATTTTATCATTCTTAAAGGCAATTAAAGGTCCGCGTACTACATGGACAGGTTGTATGTAATTGTGTTGATCAAATCATCAAAATTTTGTGGTGGCTTTATTGCCCCAGATGTAGGATGATTCGTGAAAGGCCAAACCCTTCACCAACAGCGTTATAAGAAAATTCTTGCATCATTTCAGCGCCGTAAGTTTACACAATTTCTTTTATTATTTGTGACTTTTAGTAAAGCGCCATTCTGTCTTTTCTTAAAATTTTTGAACAACGTTAATTTGAGGCTTTATTTTGCTAGCGCAATTTCTCGAGGATTGTGGTTGTTGTCTGTCTAAAAGACAATTTTCCGCTCTATTTATTTAGTGACAAGAATTTTAAATTAAGCAGCCAACATCTTTATACAATTACACGATATACGCGGTAATTTTAGATAAATTGTTATGAACTTTATGTGAGACGAAGCAGTTGATGATTATATCAGCCAAACACTTTGTGTTTACAGGATCGTTTTTTTGTATTCTTTGCGGTCACGGTTCACGTTGATTAGTACTTTGATTAATTAAAGAAACTTTGTCCACAGATGTGTGCTGTTACATAAGTTTGCTAAGTGTAATTTATAAGGTTTTTGAAAAGATTAATTTTTTGAAGAATTAATCAATTCATCGAAGAAAACTTACCTATTGAGTAAGCAGGATTTCGTTCCGGTAAAAGTTGTTGTGATGAAGTATTGACATTAAGGCTTAATTGTTACCCCTCTTAGTGATTACGTCCACCGCTAGAAAACAGCATCTACAGCTCGTTTTGCATGTGTTTTGCATGTTTTTCTGTAATTTCAGGTATAATTTTTTTTAAATAGAAAAAAAACAATCTATTTGGATCTGTTTTTCTTGTGAATTTATTTTATTATTCCCTTCTGCCAACGTTTCGACATCATTGTTGCCTCAAAGGCTCTATATTTATGTAATTTTAACTAGAGCCTTTGAGGAAGACAAGATTATTGTCGAAACGTTGGCAGATGAGAAAATAAAATAAATTCACAAGAAAAAACAGTCCAAATAGCTTGTTTTTTTCTATTTTTTTAAAATATCTTGTTTCTGGACAATAATCGAATCCAAGTAAAATTTTTGGTATTTGCCGATGTCAGTCCGCTTTATACGATCAAATTTAAATATGGACTTTTAACAAATGAAAAGTAAATTTTTTCCGTTTTCCGATAATTACAATATAAAATAAATGAAATAATTGAAAAAATGTGTGTGTATTTGACCGAAATTATGTATTCCCACTTCAAACCTGTCCCAGCAATTTAGAAAAACTCTATGGCATACTAAACATACCATCCATGACTTTCAGAAAGTGTTTTGTTATTGAAAGATGCTACAATCGCATTTACATTTGAATAATTTTAGCATTGGTAAAATAGTATGGGTTAGTGATTTTATAGAAGCTGGCAAGAAAGAAGCTGAAATTGCACGAAGTAGTGGAAACATAGACCCCGATGGAGATCCACACAGCAAGAGGTTTGATGGATTATAGTGTAGACCCCTGATGGAGTTCCACACAGCAAGAGGTTTTATGGATTATAGTGTAGCGTCAGAGCAGTAAGTACTACATTATCTATGTACTCTCTCTATTCAGGAAGGAGGCAGTAGAGGCAATCAACTTATTTGATTAGTAACTACAAATGTAAACATTTATAGTTTTTCTAAATCTGGAATAGATAAAAATATCTGACTCTTTGTTCTTAGGAATTTGGGTAACATAAATTATAACTCAACAATTATTTTTTTATCAATAATTATTGTTTTGTCATACTTATAGTTTTATTTGAACTTTAAGGCAATTATCATCGGTAAAGCAAACTAAAATGGCACTATTTATGGGTGTCCGTAACAAATTTTGTTATGTATCTGCAAAAGCTGCAAATCACAAAAAGCTGCCAGGACAACACAAATGTTCTCGGAATTGGAGTAGATCATCATCTGCTATGGAAGCTGACATAATAGTTTAACCAAAGTATTGAAATGCATGGCTTGAGATACAAGTAGCTGATAGCGATCAAGTACTTATGCAAACAAAAGTCACGCATGGACATTCAGTAAGAAAAATTGAATGTATCATGGTACTTACAGGGTATATATTCATAATTGCAATATACTATTCAACTAACCTTGTAATTTTAGGTGATGTGGAATATTTAATAAAAAAAAATAGCTCATCTCCTAATACATAATAAGACAAACAATACGACAGCCTTTTTTTTATGAGTCTTTTGGCAAAGATTGAATTTTTAACAATGAGGTGGTATTTTCAAACAAGATGCCAACTAGCTAGCCTTCAGTACAAATTGCCTTAAAACAGCTTCGAAAGAAATTGAAGACAGAAACCCTGGAAACTGTCATTTCGTAATAGCGTTAGTAAGAATGTAAAGTGCCGTAAGATTTTATCTAAGAAACACACACCCCACAACTCAAACAACGATCATGGTCCTAAAACTGTAGAACTGGAAGTGGATAAAGAACTACTACAGACTAAATGTGAAAGAATTCTTGCAATCATATACGCAATTCATTTTCTGAATGATTTTTATATTCTGACTTTGAGAACAATTTCAGGTAACCAATGAAGAAAGAAACAGAATCGAAAGAAATTTAGTAGGGCAATTTGGCCACTTTTTATATGAAGCGAAAAATAACAAAGCTTTACTGCTTCATTATTTGGCAAAATTATAAAATAAAGAGCTTGGACACCATACCACAATGACGTAGGTACAAACAATATTATATAATTCCCACTTCTACAGTGATAGTATGTAAAATTAATGAAAAGGTGGCTAAAAACAGTACAATACAGCAGTATTTATTACAGGATTATTTATTGATTTGCTGTATGGATTTTTAGGGGCACCACCTGATGGTTAATACCTCTGCTGTTCACATACCTGAACATAAGATAAGCAGACTGAGCCGGGTGCTAATGAATTTAACTACCAATGAAATTTATCATTTAATCATCCACATGCATTGATCTCATGTTCAATTTTCTATGTTTAGTTATAAAAAAACACTATTCATATTCCAGGGTTAATTGAAGATGATGGTATAGCGGAGGTGAAATGCCTACATACCGTTTTTAAATCGGGAAAATCACTAGAAGAAGCACCACAAAATAATGCAATATGGCTAGAAATGCAAAACGGACATCTTTGTCTCAAACGAAAACATAATTATTATTACCAGGTAGAGAACTGCAAGGACAGCTGAATCAAATAAAATTACTGTTATTTTATAAGTGTATGTGGATCACAAAACAAATTATTTGTTCAAAAAATACCCTAAGACGAACAGTTTTAGAGCAATGTCATGCTACCATCTTTAATAAAATTTTTACTTTCTTACTCTTATCATTACTCTTCGGAATATAAAATAAATTTTTGTTAGACTGCATCTTATATTTAATAAATATTTTTTTTTATACATTCATTAAAATTTTAACAAATTTATTCGTTGACATGAATCACGTACGACCTGCTCATCAAAAATTTAGTATCGTATTAATATCGTGGAGCATAGCCTCACGGTTAAAGCGTCAATTTGTAAACTAGCGCGCTGGTTGGATTCCAGTGACGGAGAAAGATTTACTCGAGCCAATTTAGAAGGTCTGCTACCACCGTGCTTCGGAAGGGCACGTTAAGCCGTCGGTTCCGTTTACTTTACTAACACCTTCGGTAACCGTTAAAATATATCGCAGCCAATTCCAACCCGTCTGGCCAGCGTGGAAGTGTAAGGTCATACTCTCATAATATAGGGACGCGATGCTCCTACAAAAGAACGATAAAACTGTAGAGATAGATATTCCACACAGATAATCGTACAGGTACCTGAGATTCTCAGACAAAAAGAGGAAATCTCGCCATATACTATGTACACTCCTCTATCAGAAACTGTTAGAACTGTTTGATAAACATGTGAGTAATACATGCTTTATTCAGTAATAATCTTAAAAACGATATTTGTTTCGGACATCGTCAGTGATGAGACAACTTTTCTTTGCTTTGCTTTTGTAGATTTTACAATTAATCCCAAATTTTATTTCAATAGAATACCATCATTTTATAACCTTACACAAACATTTTTTGAGGAAAAAATATTTCCAAATATTTTAGTCTCACCAAAATGGCAAGCTTTAAATATCAGGTTAGTAAACCAACCTTAACAATGCATATCAAAGCTGGATTTAGGAAGAAACTTAAAACTGGAAACGTCTTTTAGACTTAACTGTTGCATATGATACAGTATGGAAAGAAGGTTTACTTTTTAAATTATTTAATGTTATTCCTTGTAGCAAATTATTGCTTTTATTTAATAATATGTTTAGAGTTTAGAGTAAGTTTAGAATTTAAAAAAATTTTTTCTACAGGAATCAGTTCATGTACCTATCCTTTTTAATGTATAGTACCAGGGTGTTAATAGAGACAAACTTCACTGGGTACATTATAAATAATGACAGTTTACTATATAAAGAATATTCATCATGATCATTGGGGGCGAATATAAAAAAATAGTTCTCCAATGAGATATTCTAAATTAAAAATTATTTTTTAATTTCTCATTAATTTGTTGACAAAAATACTTTCCAATATTTTTTGTCGTATGATCGGCTATACTTTTTTTGGCGAGTCGATATTTAGATTAAGACCAGATACTCGCAGATTAAGAATCTGATACCAGCCAAGTAATGCAGCAAGGCTACAGACACCCAAGAAGTGCATAGACCAAGTAATGATATGGCCGAGAATTATGCTGGGTAGGAAAAATGATCTTTTTTTTCTAGATCAATTTTTAAATGCGTATCTAGAATATTCTTGAACCAGATTTAATCCCAGGCCTCAATCTCATTTAGCATGCATGGGATGTGCTTCAGAGAAGATGTCCGTCACATGGAGGCTACAAAATCGACGACATCTGCAAGAACCTTTTTATAACAGTAGTATCTTCTTTCACAAGACGACTTGGACAATCTTATTCTGTTTATGCCAAGAAAATGTAGGGGGTTTTAAACTCCAAAGAGAACTTACCCTTTAGTAATTTTTAATCTCCAAATTTTTTAATTCAATAGAAGATTAATTTAGAATTGTTGTTTAGTTTCATTTTGTAATTTCTAATTTCTAATTAATACATTATTGTCAAAATTCTTTTATTAATGCCAGAATTAAACATGAAATTGATGATTATCGTGACATAAAGAAAATCAAATTTAAAGAAGTGATGGACTTGCCTACATAATGCATGACATTACCACGTTGGACAAGCTAAACTGGTTCTCTGTATTACATATTCCTTAGCATGAGATTCTCTACTGAATATTACCAAATTTTTTGCAAAGCTCATCGACAAATGACGTAAATGTTTTGCACCAATGGACCCCGACATCTTACCATCTTCTCTTAAAATTCCTGTTGGTTCCAATCTTGAAGGGATTTTTGCTAAGTCAGAGCTTGCTTCACAATTTCATTCAATGATGAGTGTTTAGACCATTTTCCAATTTTTTACGACAAGACAACCCATCTTCAAAAAAAAAAACTCATCACCCTAAATACAATCTTGACTTTTACATAACTTCAATCCAAAACGTAGTCAAATTGAAATACGGAATGTATTATCATCAATAAGAGTGCCTAGATTCCTTGACGAGAGTACATTAAGCCAGGTTGAGGATTCTCTCCTAGTCGCACCATAAAACCGAGTTTTATCCAACTTTGAATCATGCCCCATACTGGTTAATTTCTTCAAAATGATCATCAAACCCTTTTTTTTGTATCAAACGGATTTGACCCAACAATTTTTGCATAGCAGTGGTTTGACATAGCACTCGTCTTAGGTGCAGTCCTCTTCCACGTGTTCCTAGACTGTGGTCGATTAGTTCAAAATTTTTTGCAGCATTAAAATAATATTGTATTTTAATAGGTTAATTAAGGGTAGTATATTGAATTGGGAATATAATTGGGAGGCTGATGCTAATCTGTTTGATTTTGTGATTATCCGAACTATAATATTCTGGGCCTTAGTAAGTGATTCTAGGGTGGAGCTGAATGCTGTCCCCAGAATACTAAGCAGTATTGGAAGTGGGATTGGACTAAAGCTTAATTAACAAATTTTCTCAAAGTTAAAAAAATATATACGTTTTGTTATTGATTAGTGGTATATGAGAAGTTTATTTTAAATTCTGTCTACCTGGAGACCTAAGTACCTCAACTGGTTTGTTCTACTTAAAGAGGTGTAACAACATAGTTGCTTGGAACAGCTAGTGGTATGAACAACTATTTTGTCTTGTTTTGGTGCAGTTTTTTCATTTAATGGAAAATGTATAAATTGTGTTTTTATCTATGTTTTTAAGGTAAAATTATTATTGGCCAGCCAGTGGTTCACTTTCTGCTAGTTTGAATGTGCCCTCCCAGGTGCGTGCCTGAAAAATCAAAGCTGTGTTGTCTGCAAAAGAATGTAATTTCTAAATTACATAAGTCCACGGTGTGCCCCAAAAAAAAGAACTGGACCAATACAACTGCCATGGGCGATAGAATACTTTGTGGTTTTTTAGTGCTAATTACGTTGCCGTTTTTTGTTCTCTGATCTCTCTGCTCCAAGTAACTAGTGAACAAATCGAGAGTCTTCCCACCGACCCTAAGCTTCCTTAAAGAAGCAACTAGATCTGTATGTGGGACTGAGTCAAAGGGCTTGGTCATGTCAAGAAACACGGCCAAAGGCCTACGACCACAGTCAAATCTCCGTTGAATATCAATTGCTACAGCAGCGGTAGCGTCCTGTGTACTTTTTCCTTTACAAAATCTAAATAAATTTTCTGATATTATTTGATTATCATTAAAATACTTAATTATTTATTTTTTTTATATTTTTGCAATGTTAGAAGTCATGGATATTGAATCACCTTTTTTTAAATAGTAGGGTAACCAGTGTTCTCTTTAAAGAGGGGGAAATATACCTCTGCGAATGCACAAGTTAGTTAAGTGTCTAAGCGGTTGGATGATAGAATTTTCCTATTTGTTTTAACGTCTCGAGACTGTCCACCAACCCAACCAGGTCCTGAACCGCCACGGAGATCACTTAAGCTTTCAGAAATTTCTTTGTCAAGAAACTTCTTAAATTCAAAAAATAATATAGGTTGATTAGTTGCCACTGTCTGTTTGTATTGCAATTTTTTTCTCTGATTTTCCCTACACTTGAAAAAAATAAGAAAATAAACAGTTTCAAAGTTGGAGATAGAGATGAGTCAGCCACTAGAAGTGAAACTAAAGGAGGAAACTTGGGTGAAAAAAATAGAAAAAAATTAATAGATAGAGAGAAACATATGGACAGAGGAGAGTACGAGGAAATATTGCCAAAAATGGAAAAAGTAGAATGGAAGAAGGAAGGGAGTGGAGGAAGGGTTAGAGAGATAAAAGAGAAAAATGCAAAGAATAACGGAGACAAAAAAGATACCGATAGATAGATGGTAAAGGAAAAGGAAGAGAGAAATGGTGGAATAAACAATGTAAAATGAAGAAAAGAGAGATGAGGAGTGGAAGGAGGAAATTAAGAAGAGAGGAGATAGAGATAGAAGAGTATAAGAAACTAAAAGAGCATATAAAATGGAATGTGAAGAAGGAAAAATCAAATATATGGAAGAGTTGGAAGAAAAAATAAGGTTAATAAAGAGTGAGGGGGAGGTCTGAAAGATACTGAATTGAAAAGAATGAAAGATGTAAAGAGAAAGGGTGAACTAAAATTGAAAGAATGGAAAGAACAATGTATGGAATTGTTAGAAGGAAAAAGAGGCAGAAAGAAGAGGAAACGGTACGGAATGAAGAAAGAAGAGAAATGAAAAGAAATTACAAAAGTGGAAATGGAGGAAGCGATAACTAAGGTAAAGATAGGAAAGCAACGAATCCGGATGGAATACAAGGAGAACAATGGAAATTTACGGGTAAAAGAGCAAGAGAAAATATGAGAAGGATATTAAACAAGATTTGGAAAGGAGAAGGGTTCCCACAAGAATGGCGGGTAGCATTGTCCTGTACACAAAGGGGGAGAGAAAAGAGACAAAAGCAACTATAGAGGAGTGAGCATATTGAACGCAGGTTACAAACTATATGCAACTATTTTAAAGAAAAAGTTAGTAAAGGAAATAGAAAATAAAGAAATCATCGGAGACTGGCAAGCGGGATTCAGAACAATAGATAATATATACATATTAAGGCAATTAGTAAATCATGAGATAGGGAAAAAAGGGGAAAGGTATTTGCGCTGTTTATAGACATCAAAGCTGCCTTTGACAATGTAGACAGAAAGAAATTGTAGAAAGTGCTAAGGAAAATGAGGTGGAAGAAGACATGGTATGGAAGCTAGAAGAAATATACAAAGAAACTAGATTTATGGCAAAAGTAGACGGAGAAGTAAGCGCGATGTTTATATCGGAAAAGGGATTAAGGCAAGGGTGTTCGCTCAGTCCGCTGTTATTGGCGACATATAGAGCAGATTTGGAGAAAGAGTTGGAAAGAAAACAAAATGGAGGAATTGTAATAAGAGGAGTAAAGGTGTGGGTGTTGGCATACGCGGACGATATGGTGATGGTAGCGAAAGAAAAGAAGGAGATGGAAAAGATGAGGAAAACAATAAAGAACTACTTGGACAAGAAGAAGTTACACGTAAATGTGAAAAAACTAAAATGGTTGTGTTTCAAAAAGGAAGAGGGGAAGAAGAAATGAAGATTGGAAATAAAGGGAAGAGAGGATAGAAAGTGTGAAGGAAATAAAATATTTGGGATACACGCTGATGTATAACAATAAGGATGAGACACATATAAACGGGCTGGCGAGGAAAGGAGAAAAAATACTAGGGCAGGTGTGGGGGTTAGGAAAAAGGGTATTTGGGAAATATATAGAAAAAAGAAGGTGGATATTTGATAGGTTGATAAAGAGTGTAATGATGTACGAAGCAGAATTATGGGGTGAAAAGAATAGAGTAAGCTAGAAAAATACAAGAAAAATATTGAAGATGGGTATTAGGACAGGGAAACACCGAGGTATATTGTGGAAAATGAGTGCAAGATTGAGAAGATAAGAATACAAACAGAATAAAGGTCGTAAGATACAAGGAAGAAATGGGAGAAAGAAAAGAATACAAAATACTACAAGGAAGTTGGAAGGAGGTGAAAGAAAGGAAATTAAAATATGGACAAGACGACAGGAAGTCGTATTATAAAGAGTGGGGTATGCGACTGAAGAGAGAAGAAAACGGCAGGGGTGGAATATAGAAAAGGCAATGGTAGAAAGAATAAGGATACTCAAAAACAAGAAAAATGACAAAAATAAGGGAGGGAAGATATAACACTAAATACATGGAAATTATGACAGAAGGGATGCCCAAATATTTAAAGGAAGACAGGAAGTTGAAAGAAAAAAAGATGATAGCAAGATTTAGATGTGGGAACGAAGAGTGGGAAAACAGATACTGGTGGGAGGACAGTAAAAAATGTGTAGGCTATGTGGGGAGGAGTGGGAAAATGTAGAACACATGAGTTTGAGGTGCTCTGAATTGAGAGAAGAGATAAGAGAAAGAAGGGTGATATTGTCAGAGAAAGGAGAAGGAAAGCAGTGGATAGAGCAGATACTGCAAAGAAGAAGGAAGGTGAATGGAAGTGAAAATAGAAGGAAAAAAATTGGTTTTATTTTTATTTTTTGTTTTTATTATGTAAAGTGGGGTTAAGGTGTAAATACAAATCATTTGTAATATAAAAAGGCAAGTAAATACATACGTACACTTGAAAAAATAAAATTAATTTCCTCCCGTGCATGCTACCTGATTTAATCTTAACACCGTGCGGAGTTATCAATTCATTAATAACAGATTTTTTCTATCGGGGGTTTCTTTTATAATTTCATTTACTACGTTCCACATTCCCGACATACTACCTTAAGTTTTTCAAGTTTATTGTTTGATTTACTTTTTTAGCTACAAAATTAATTTTTATGTTGGACTTGTAATATTTTAAATATTTACTTAAAGTAGTGTTAAATGGTTTATTTTTACACCTTTTTACCAACTCTTCCTTTTGACGAATAGAAACAATAATCCCATGAGTAATCCATGGCTTTATTTTTCTATATTTGCTTTTTCTTTTAAGTTTAACTTGGTTACTTCACTATTCCGAATATTCTCTCTCAAGGTATTAAAAGTGCATTATAACTTACATCTACTCTACATGTAAGTATGAAACTAACACTGTGTTAGTTCTTGTTTTTATATTTACATGTTACTCGTTTTGTTATACGTTACAAGTAAATTTCTTGTATTTATTAAATCTTTTAAATATTGTCACTGTTGTTACGTTCTAATACAACCATAAAAAATACCTTAAATGTCCTGAAGAAGCCCACACTAAAGTAGGCGAAACGTTGACAAAAAAAAGGACTTGTTGTTTTCGATTTCCACTCCTATTGAAGACCTTTCTCACTGTAGAAGACTTTTATAATTCATAAATACTTTTTTTATTGGTTACGACTCTGAGAACCAATCGTGCACTATCTAAATTACAAGTAATATTATTACACGTGTCAAGTTAGTTTGGGTCAGTTTTGCTGCTTCGGCCTTTAGCATTTTGCAAAAGGGCAAAATCAGAAATCGCCCCAGCATCGTAACACTTGGGTAGAATATAACCCACTTGAGATTTCAGCTTCTGTAGTCTATCTAACAAAAACTTCTTTCCGTTTATTTTTCTCTCAAGTATTCCTTTCCTGCTTCCTTAGTAAGAGGAACCCCAAAAAGGGTAAGTTTTGGCTTATTTAAAATAATGAATTCCAGGAGAAATCACGTTAGATCTGTCAATAGTAGATGAGTCTTCTTTGGAAGAAGTGCTGCTCACATTTCGATGGATTGATTTTACTTGCCTTCTCAATTAGGAAAGTTTCTAATGGATTCCTTGTTGAACTTCTACTTGTGATTTGATAATATTTTCGGAATAGAAAAGATTTGTAGGTAGTGAATAGCACTGTTGCATAAAATTGTGAATCTTTGGGGTTCTATCTAGAATAGCATTCAGTAGAGAATCCTGTTCTAGGCAATTGAAGTCGATCTTCAGAAAACAAAACCCAATTGTCGAGGACGGTAGTGATTACCAACTTCCTCGACGTAAGCCTTCATCCAGGTTTAGCGCATATTCTGTGAAATGTGTTTCCAACAGCAATGGGTCTTACATCACCCTCTTTCTTACTCAAAGCGGCTAAATTGGCTCCATAATGTCAATCATGGACCATAATGTTATATCAATCTGTAAAATTATGTTTAATATTAATTTTACTAAAAGCTTACTTTACATTCAACTTTCAAAACATACATGGGAAAAAAATTTTGAGCAAATAGGATGTATCTTTAAGTAGTTATATGATGCCAATCCTGAACCACATTGGAAGTGGTCTAGGATCGGCATCATGGTTTCGGAGAAGATCGGAGGGAAACGTCAAAAATTCCGTTTTTCTAATTTGTTTGATCTAAAACGGCAACAAAATATCGGGTATAATCGGAGGAAAAAACTCCAGAAGTTTGTGTTTCTGGTTTCAGTAACCAGACAATTGGGCTTAGTTTTTTGTATATAAAAGTGTTTGTACTAAATGTGTGTATTTATACGATATTGTTGTTATTTATTCAGCTGTTGTGCGTTGAATCAAGACCTACCTATTTTACAAACAATTTAGTGCCTTATCTTCTTAAAACTTTTCAACTAAGCAAGTATCTCTGTGTTTAACCTTTTGGAGTTCCATTTCATAAAATCTTTCTAAAATATTTTCATTTTTTATGTCTTTTTAATAAATATGAAGTTGGGTTAGTTAATTTAATTATAAATATAATTATAAAATTTCATTAGACCAATTAGGTGTATAACCTTTTTTAAATTCTTTTTTATGTTTGCTAATTCTAACATAATCTCCAACCGAAAATTTCTTACGTTTATTTGCTATTTTTACGTGTGAGTATACAAATTTAAAAATCTTTTTTCATTCGTTTTGCTAACCATTGATAGTTTCATTCAAATAGTTCGATGAAAAGTGTTATTATATTGCTTCGTAATATCATCCAATATGTTTATCCATTTATAATTACCATGTAAGCTAAACTGTTTTCCACATGGTGTTTTTCAAAGTGCGATTAACACGTTCAACTATAGATGCTTTTTTGGTGCTGAATGTACTATAATGATTAATTTTATACTTTTTCATTAAATTTTGAAATGCATTATGTAGAATTCCAATCCTTCATCAGTTTGTAAGTTTTTTGGTGTATACTTTAAATGTGATAAAATTTTTCCATTGCAATTGTTACATGTTTCGCATTTTTAATTTTAACGGAACCGTCCAAACATATTTTGAAAAACAGTCAATTACAACGAGAATGTATTTAAACTGGTTGTTTTGTTTTGCATACGAAACCATATCTACTAGATCAGCTTGTAATGTTTCATTAATACCTTTTATTATAACACGACGTCTTTTAAAATTGATTCTTGCTGGTTTGTGTAACTCTGACACTATATCTGCTTTTACAGAAGATGGAGTATATTTTTTTCTTGACTTCTTTCGAACCATTTTTATAATGACTTGGTTTCAATGTTGATTGGACACTTGACTACTATTTCATCAAATAATTTATAAAATCTGTCTTGCTGGTTATTTAGTTCAAGAGAACATCTCCTACTTTAAGTGAGAAATTAATGGCCTCACCGCTTGTATAAGATTTGCCCTTTATATTTAATACAACATTATCCATGTTTTGTTCGAATGCATCTTACAATCAAGAGGAAAGTAGAGCTCTTAAAAACGGTAGTTGGTTTCCAAAGGTAATTGAACGTTTTGAAGCTGTTGTACCTCTTCATATGATTTTTAGGAATATGTGAAAATTTCAAAAGAATTGTAATTAACTGCAGACAAGAATTGGTAATGCTTCGCAGTAGTACACACAATATTGTCGTGGAAGTTGGCGTACAGCGTTCAGTGAAGTTGACGTACGGCGTACAAAAATTTACCGCGCAGTGAAGTTGGCGTACAGCGTACAGTAAAGTTAGCGTACAGCGTACAAACATCAGAAAACACATCAAAATTATAATCTTGCATTACTCCAGCTGTACGCCAACTTCCCGCCAGCGTACAGCAAAATTATTTCATTTTCTTCTGTACGCCATTAGCGTACAAACGGAATATGCTTCAATTTCTTTTGTATGCCAACTTCCCCGCCAGCGTACAGCGTATATTCTTCACCAGGAATTGGGTCCGTTCGTGCAGCGAGACAAAAACGCTGCACAGCTAGTAGGAAAGAAATAATCCAGTTTGTAGAGGCGCCTGCCAACTCATTATAAGTCCACTTGCGGGTAGGGGACGAAACTATTTACTATTTAAATTTCTAGAAAGCATAATAATCGTTCCTCTTTTTAGAGCAATCGTTTTTGATGCGCCATACTTGAAGGATTTTCATTCTATATAAATTCTTGGGAATACTGGCCTGCTTTGCTGGCGTTGGGCATTGAGCAGAATCTGTACTGTAATATATAGTTTCATCCCCAGTAATAAGATTCATAATTTCTTTGTTTAGTGCATCAACTGAATTATTTTGGGGCAAGGAATTGCTCGGTTTTTTCTTTTCTTGTGCTTCTTCGTATGACATACTTGTCCCAAAAACATCTTTTACTAAATCTGCAGAGAGCATTTGTTCGGGAATTTCTATTAGATTTTTACTTAGATTGCAATTATTAGTCAGTTGGCCATTTCCAAGTTTTAAAAGCCACTCGCTGTACTGTGGATCGTTTGATTTCATATTTTGCGTAAGATTTATTTTTTGGTCATGCAATGGAATGTATTAAACTTCCTTGCACTATTTCTGATCTTGCTGCACGTGGAATGATAGCAAGATATTGGCGGAAATCACCACCTAATAGTATTGCCTTTCCACCAAAAGCTATCTTGTTTTGATCCATAATTTCTTTCAGAAGACGATCAATATGATTAATAGCGTGGTTGGATGCCATTGTGTGCATTCATCAATAATTATAGCTTTAGCTTTCCTATTACATCTGCTTCTTTACTTGTAACTAGCATTTAAGTGTAGTAAGTCTCTGTAATTGGAACTCTTATTCTAAACAGGGAGTGAAGTTTTGCCACTTGGGAGAAGATTGGCTGCTATTCCTGTGGAAGCGGTGGCTAATGCATAATCTCTTTTTCTTTAATATATTTATATAGACAATTGTATAGGTAGGTTTTACCGCTACCTCCGGGTCCATCAATGAATAAACAATTATTGTCCCCTGTGCCATAAATATAATCAATTATTTGGATCAAAACTAGTCTTTGTTGTTCATTTAAAGTTTGTAACATATCTGCTGCATCAGAGGCATATTTCATAATATCAACAACATCAAATATATTGTTGTAGAACAAGATTTGATTTTGGTTTAGAAGCTTAACAGGTCCCTAAATCAAAAATTGTCTGCTTTAGATTTTATCAATGTCCTGTAAGCATAATCCTCACAGATATCTACTTGAGTCAAGGTCATTGTGTAATTTACGACAAATGTCATGGATAATTTCGATCTTATACTCTTGCCACAGCTTTAATGGATCTGCTGAATTTCCAAACCAAAGTATATAAAGCAAACACTTTACGTAACTGGGGAGCCATTTTAAAATCTTTTGTTTCCTCCATCGTTTTCTTTCAAATATTGTCATCAATAAAAAACCCATTGGCTTTAGCAGCATTTAGAACGTTTTCTTGTAGATTTCCATCAATAGATCCGCATAACTTTTTGCACCTTTAATATGCATTAATAACGTACGGAGTGCAAATAGTTCCGAGTGCCTTGGACTAATAGTGTAAATGCGACCAATTACATTAAAGCCACTTTTACGTGGTTTCCACTCATTAAGATTATTTTTGCTATCTGTATGCTAAGTAAAATGCAATGGAATTTGCCAATAAAGTAGACTCCTGGCATACGCATTTATTTGATTTAACTTAAACCAAGTTGTGAGTTTTGTATCTCTTTGTGCGGTTGCTTGAACTGTTCTGGCTAAAGCATCATCATTTGCTTCTGCTTCAAACAAAACGTTTTGCTGACCCTCTAAGTGAATAGGGAGTCTTTCAATGGCATGTGACTGCTTGTGCATGCTAAAGACAAAGAGTCTCCATGCTGCTTCTCGTGCGCAAACATATCTTTAATTAACATACTTATCTGGCTCCTTATGATTAAGATGTGATTCTTTTATTTGTACATTGGCGTACAAAAGAAGAAATTTTGCTGTACGCTGGCGGGGAAGTTGGCGTTCAGAAGAAAATAAAGAATATTCCGTTTGTACGCTGATGGAGAAGTTGGGGTACAGAAAAAAATGAAGAATATTCCGTTTGTACGCTGATGGAAAAGTTGGCGTACAGAAGAAGATAAAGAATAATCTGTTCGTACGCTGGCAGGGAAGTTGGCGTACAGAAGAGAAAATAAAATAATTTTGTTGTACGCTGGCTGGGAAGTTGGCGTAAAGCTGGGGTAATGCAAGATTATGATTCTTATGTGTTTTCTGAAGTTTGTACGCTGTACGCTAACTTCACTGTTAGCTGTCACACCAACTTCACTGCGCGGTAAATTTTTGTACGCGGTACGCCAACTTCACTGAACGCTGTACGCCATCTTCCCCGACATCAGACAATAATGCTTTAGTATGAGATGATAAAACAAAATCAGTTAAAGTTCAACTACATAAGATAATATGCGCGTTCCACATCTATCTGTCTCTATTAAAGAACAATTAAAATTGTTAGAAATTGTTAAAAGCGCTAGAGACTTATATATTCCATTTAGAAGTAGATAATTACATGAATATCCTGTATTGCCACAAACACAAAACCATACCTGGGCTATTAAGACTTCTGTAGAAAAACCTTAATGTATAATTTTTGGTTTCAAACTGATAGAAAAAATAATACCACTTAAGGTTGCAGTCGTTTTCGATCATTGTAACTTAACTAATATTAAGGTTTTTCTCAATGATACTGCATATCCTTATGATAATCTTAATTTAAATTTTGGAAAAGATCAGTACGCACTGTTATATGAAATGTTTTGCCGGATTTCAACCTTAATTTCTTTACAAAACAAGCGAACCTATATTTACACCAGAGGAATTTAAAACATATGCTCCCTATCGTAGTTATAGATTGTTCTAAACAAAAGAAGAACTCAAAAAAGGTTCTGTAAATATAAAAATTGAATTCGAAACAAATGTAAATATACCGGATAAGACAACAGCATATTGTTTAATACTTCATGACAGAATTGTTAAATATGTTCTCATAAGAAATGTTATATCATTAGTATAGTAACTGTACATATGTTAAATTTTGTATTTGTTGTATGGTTTTCTAAGATTTAAAAATAAAACAAAATAACCAAATTAATTCTGTTATTTATTTTTATTTACTTGAAATTAACATTAATAATGATAAAGAATCTCCTTATAACCTTCATGACTGAGGATGGTCATCTTCCGGAGTCGGACCACAAGTCAACCCAATATGGCTTCGGGAATTTATTTTCCCTTTCTCCATGTTTTCTTGTATCCATAACAATATACCAGAATGTTCTTGATTTTCTAGAGAATTGAATTTAAGCGGTATGTTTTTACAGATAAGTGCTGTAATAATTTTTTTTTAAAATCTTACTGTCGGCCAAATACGCCGACTTACAAATAAATTCATTTATACATGATTTAGTATCTTTATGATTTCTAATGATATTATTAATTGGGTAATCTGTCATACAAACATTATTTATATTAAATCCAGACAATAGTTTCACAATGTATAATTTGTGTGACATATTGCATTCTAAACTATGAAATTCAAAAATTTCATCAAGTTTCTTTAAATTTATCCACTCATACTGCTCTGTTTTGCAAATATTTATAATATTGTTAACATAATTATCTAAACTTCCCTCTTATCTAAAAGTAAACATATGTTTGAAATAGTTAAGTGTTTTCCATGTGATGCTGGAAAATACATAATATCCTTTGGAACAACAAAGCTTTTTAGGGTTAAGATGTCAAATTTAAATTTTAAAACGACAAGTGGCAAACTTTATTAAGTATTCAACCTTTTCTAGAATGCTAAATAAGCAAACACAGTTTTTTCCCATAGAAACTGCAAATTGCGCTGTTTGCAAAAAAATGATGAATTATTTCCTTTCTTAAAGCTTTTTTTTACAAAACAAGAAATTTATTGTCATTTATTGACGTTCTCTAATCCTAAAAGATGTCAAGCAGAAAGTTTGTTAAGTTTAAAAAAAAATCACCAAAAATTAATGTGTTGGATAACATTGTGCTCAATGTAAATACTTTGAGATCGAGGTTGAAATCACCCCTTCAGTATTCCCAGCAGTCAGAAAATGGAGGGGAAAAGATTTCCGAAAATTGATGAACGAGGACGTCATGGAAGCGATCCCAGACGACAGTGACGATGATTTAGTTGGGGTGGTGGTTCACCATGAAAAAGTGTTTATTCAAAGCATTAGAAAAACATTTAAAAGAGTGTCTAAAGATTATTCAGAAACTCAAAAGACAAAAACATTTATAGTGCAAAGTATGATAGAAACAATACCATTTTACTTAAAAAGAAATACATTTTATTCAAGTTAAAGATCACTTTGTTGCTATGAAGTTAGTGATTAATAACATGCACTTTAAGGATTTTATGTTTAAAAATTCTTTAAACCCAGTTTTATGGATACGCATGACTGCGGCTTCAAACTTTTAAGAATTTGAATTGACCCTCAATAGTGAAGTATTATATATACCTTTTAAAACTTACGTATGATTGTTATGATATTTAAAGGTTAAATTTTTAAACAATTAAATAATTAAAAACAACTGAATTGAAATAATTTATCTTGACTAATTTGATAAGTGATCATTTTTTCTCTACAAAACAAGCATAATTTGTTTAATATGAAGCAATATCAAATCAGTCTGTTTTAGACGTTAACTTTAAGAGTTGATTTAAAAAAAAACACATTGATAAATAAAAATGTTCAATTTATTGCTAACATTTTTTTCTTTACTAAAGTTTGAGTTTGCTAATTTTATTTATTAAAACAGAAGTAAGTGATTGTTCAGTTGTCTTAATTCTGTTCTGAAACCGCATTTTGTCTACTAAATCATAATTCATTCCATTCATAATATATAATAACTTTCTCACTAAATCGCACGTGTTTATAATTCTTAACCATTATCACTGACTGTGCAAGTTTTTTTTCTAACAAATTTTATTCACAAATTGTTTTATATTTTAGCGTCTTCTTTAAAAAGTATGATGTTAAAGTTTGTCATTTGTTTTTCACAATACTTTTCATTGCGTCGGTCTTGGTGGTCTTTTTCTAATAAGTTTTATTCATAAATTGGTTCATTTTTTGCGTCTTTTTAAAAAAAATATGATGTCAAATGCTTTCCACCTTAAGATTTGATAATATTTTGCAGAGAACACATAAGGCACATTTGATTTTTTAGTCAGTTTCTCCTTTACAATTTGGATCCGCAAATTTTATTGATACTGGCACCTTAACCTTACAACTATCAAAGATTATTTAAATAATATTAAATGTTACATATATTTTATAGAATAAAATAAAAAATGGGTTAAGAAAAGTGAAAACAATAATTATTTTTTAATAAGTTTATTTTTTACTCTAATTTTACATTATTTAAAGCTTTATAAACCTCCCTACATTATAGTTTCATGTGAGAACTTCTTTAATGATTTTATGTGTAACTTTAATCTTAACTTATAAATTTTTCTTAATTGCATTTTCTCTTCGTTCATTCTTCAACAAATTCAATGTTTGTTGTTGGACCAACAGCTTCTTTACTAACGAGGTAGATAGTTTTTTTTTGATAATTGTATTTGTTTGTTAATTCTGTTGATGTCTTCAACCGAAAACTTTGAAGTAAATTGTTGAAGAAGAGGTGTCTTAAAATTCCCACATTCTTCGAAGCATTTGTTCACCAAATTTACCGTCAGTTTTACTAAAAGATTTTACTTTAATTTTCTCCCCTATTGGTAAGCTTCTTGCACTTACATAAGGCAGTAAATGAGTTGATGTGTTGATGAAAAATGCCATTTCAAATTAACACTTATCTTAAAATTTACGTTTTAACAAATTGATATCAATATGAAACTAATATTATAATTTTAAAATTCCACCTTTATATCAACCCATCTTCCCCACTTAGCCATTCGTTACCTGATCATACCCGACATTATGCTGCCGCTTTTAGACCAAACAAATTAGAAAAACGGAATTTTTTTATGTTTCCTCCGATCTTCCCCGAAACCATGATGCCGATCCTAAACCACACGATATGCCCCAAGATCGGCTCCGATCTTCCTCAAAACTATGATGCCGATCCTAGACCACTTCCAATGTGGTCCAGAATCGGCATCATATAACTTGATATCTTTCGGCACTCGTGGTCATTTTTTTTATTTACACCTCTCTACGAAGACGAGCTAACTAGGTGGTAATCAACCTACATATATTAATTTGTGTGTTTAAAGATGATCATCAACTAAATTTGAGAAACTTAACCTCATAATAACCAACTCCGACAAGTAGTGAAAAATCAGTTCCACTTAATTGACATGATAGCAAGAACAACTTTTGTTAAATTTTATTGGAAACAAAACTTGAAAAAAAAGAACTTATTGTTATAAAGCAGTGGCTGCTGGTCTGTCACAAAATAAATTAAAACAAATTCATTTATATTTAATTAATAATAAAAAGAGAATATAAGTTGAATATAACTTTATACTCAAAACTTAAAATAAAAATGAACCAGATAATTATTGTTAATTCAAGCATTCTAGTAAAAAACTGGAGTGATTAAATGATACAATTTACAAATATAAATTCTGTTTCTTAATGGATATTCGTCACTTCCAGTCAGAAGCTTTGTCTATCGTGAAAATCAATGTCATCTAGCTTTAAAGTTCACATCTTAACATCGCATTTACACTTACTTATTTAAACATCGTAGTCAGCATTAGAGAGAAATTTGTGGTTGTATTTATATGAGTAATTTTGTTAAAACTTATTCATCTTATTTGCATATAGTAAAAGATACTAACGCAATTAAAAACTTAATGACAAGTTGAATAGGATTAAAAGCTTATATCAATCAAAAGATTTTTATTGTAAGGGAAGTCATTTGACTGGAGAAAGTTTTTTGATTCCAAATTTTAAATAAGATCTTGTTTACTTAAACTATTTTCTTAAATTTTTTACTGTTAAATTAAGTTTTGCTGGAATAGACGTCCTTACATAAATAATTTAACGGTATTGCTTAGATTACATGTGCCTCATCAATATTTTAAATTTGAGTTAGTTTTCTTTACAATACATATTGAAAATCGACAAAAATATTTACTGCAGTAAAATTTGTTTATCCTTTGAACAGAATTTTATTTAGAATTAGGTTCAGCATTTGGACGCGAACTGCAAAAGTTTTTGTTTTTGTCATACTAATCGCGCAACAGAATATGCATACAGGAACTTTGACGTAAAACTCAACTACTGTTAAGTAATTGATTTTATGCAGATACGATTATTATTACTCAACATTGACTACATGCAAATGAGATATCGATAAATTTGCCTAATCTTACTAGAAGCAAATTCCTATAAATTAAGGAAGAGTAAAAATACTTATGTGTGTAGAAATAATTTAAGGTTAAAAAACATATTTAGTTTGAAGTTTTTTAAAATTACTAAATTTGAAAGTATCATTAATTAACAACTAATAATGACAAATTTTAATTCTAATTATTATAATTTCCTTGAAATCCCTGTCTGTCTGTTTATCATCTCCTACGAGGTGTTTCAAAAACAAAAAAAATAAATACACCATACGATAGAGGAATTTAAGGCGGTCTGGATGCAAGGGTTTTTGTAACTCTTACTTAACCTCCTAGGGGGCTGGTCACACCTACTCTCTCCAAACTTCAAAATGAGTTGTTGTTTTTAATACCAAATATATGTTTGTCTTGGCAAGACAAACATGTTTTGTATACATCATTTAACCTATGACCTTAAGGTCAAAAGCTATAGGTCCAAATTCATGCGTCCGTAGGACGCGCTTAGCAAACTAGTAAAATATATAGAGTTATCTAAAATTTCGGCAAATTAGATATTACTTTTTATTAACTTATAATAGTCATCTATCTTTTCCTAATAATAATAATAATTTTATACCTCCGTAACAGAGAAGATGCAGTTGTTCATGTAACATTTTTTCATAGTCTCTGATATTTAATACCAAAAACTATATGAATACTAAAATGGAAAATAATTTGTCGAAATTTGTAGTCAGATACGAGATCAATATTGCGAAAAACAATTTTTCAATTACAACAAATTATTTTTAATTTAATGAATCCAGTACATGATAATTATCCAACTCCGTAATCGCTTGTATATAATATAATATAAATAATAAAAATAATGTATTCCCCTGAACTAGTAGATTGGACATTTGATCGCGGAGTTATTTCATCACCCGGACGTTTCATCGTCACCGTTTCACGGCTGTTGTTTGATTAGCGTACGCAACTAATAACGAAGACAATTACTCAGAAAAAAGGTAATACATACATACATTTTGCATTGTTTTTTATA
Organism: Abscondita cerata; assembly: GCA_030710515.1. Lineage (NCBI taxonomy): Eukaryota > Metazoa > Arthropoda > Insecta > Coleoptera > Lampyridae > Abscondita > Abscondita cerata. The sequence goes on along the minus strand of JALBCR010001738.1, from coordinate 123,800 downwards.
AATTACAAACGTGTATATAGGTTTTATTTTGATTACAGTAATATTTAGAATATATTCACACAACCATTGGGACATTTTTTAATTTTCATAAATTCCAGTAATTACGAAAAACAAATGTAAGCTATTGTCGATTACTGATTTAATTTGAGTCGTTATTTTTATGCATTAATTATTATATACACTGTGTCTAAGATAAGGATGAACTGCATGAGAATCTCTAAAACGGTAAGAGATAGGAAGTTGTTTAGATGAGAGAAAAGTTGCGCTTTTTGGCATCTTTTCTTTGACCTTTACAATTTTCTTAAAATCCGGATACTTTCGGAGTGATCCGTAAAAACCAAACACTTGCATTTTTGTTTTTATTTCTTCCTGGCGTTATTTTTGAAGAAAATGTCAAATAAATGACACTCTGTCATTGCCACTTCTTGATGACTACTTGATAAGGTTTACAAAATCAACTGTTCAGACGGTTAGTTACTAATTTAAATGAATATAGCTCATTTGAAAAAGTGTAATTTCTCAACAAAAGCCGTCTAATGAAGAAAGTAAACGTACTGTCTTACAGGCCGTTGTTGAAAATCCCGAAACATCCACTCGGGCCATTGAAATGAATATGGGAGTAGCCAAATTCACCGCCTATTTTATCTTTAAAAAACAGATTTCATCCATATAAATTTAGCATATGTCATGAACTACATCAAAAGATGTGATGATGATGAAAATTTCTGTTCGAAAATAATTTGGACAAATGAAAGTATGGTCATATTTTTAATAGATGAAATATTCACTGTTGGTCATAACAAAATCCACATGAACATAGAGTGTCGTGAAATCAACATTGTTTTGGTTTTAGCATGTGGGTGGGGATTCTTGGAACAAACAAAATAGGGACTTTAATGTACTAAAGCAATTTGATAGCAGAGCGGTATCTACAATTGTTAGAAAATAATTCGGAAAATCCCCTACAAAAATTACCTTTAGCAACTACTCGCAATTGTTGGTTTCAACAGGACGGTGCTCCCGCACATAACTCTAGAATTGTTTGTGATTATTTGGACCACCGCTTTCCAGAAAACTGGATTGGTACGCATAGCAACACATCCTGGCATGCAAGGTCCCCTAACTTAACCCTCTCGACTTTTTTCTTTTGGAGTATATTAAAATTAACTGTACTCTTACAGTAATTTTGAAAATAAAGAAAGATTTACAGAGGTCTGTCATCGCATAGTGCAACAATATTAATCCGAATATGTTAACTCATGTTCTGAATTCAAGAAGAGCTTACTTGAGCTTAGAAAATAACGGCGATTTGTTTGAACATTTATTATAAACTTTTGTTAGTTTCTTTTGTTATTGTAAGCATGTTCTTATTAAAATACCTTCAAAATCTAAACTTTTGATTATTGTGACTCATATTTTATATATTACTAGATTAAAAGCCGGTCTACAGACCGGCGGACGACTTGATTGAGAACCCATATAGCACTGTTAATAAAAATATTGTTTCATATAAATAAATGTATGAAAAGTCAGTTTTTTTACAACTATACCTTTTCAGATATTTTTGAAAAAATTTTGTCATGCATATTTGAAATCGTCTGGTCAGCCCGTCATTTTAAGGTATCACTTAATGAATGGTCGTATTTAAAAAAACAGAGCGCCTCTCCCAGGCCCCACCCACATGAGTGGGGGAAAAGTGTTTTTTTTTAGACGTAGTTTGGCCCGGGGCATGCCCAAGAAATCTAGCTATTACAACTTCGGGTCAGGCACACCCCACGGTGTGTACAGAAGAAGAACACCAGGAGAATTAACTCAATTATTTATAAGGATAAGAATTTTTTGAAAAATTTGTCATGCATATTTGAAACCGTCTTGATCAGCCCGTCATTTTAAGGTATCACTTGATGGGTGGTCGTATTTAAAAAACAGGCGTCCCCCCAGGCCCCACCCACATGAGTAGGAAAAGTGTTTTTTTATTAAACGTCGTTCGGCCCGGGGCATGCCCAAGGAATCTAGCTATTACAACCTGAGGTCAGGCACACCTACACGGTGTGTATAGAAGGAGAACACCAGGAGAATTAACTCAATTATTAATATAGATGTTAATAATATAAAAAAAAATGTAACAAGATAATTTTGATATACATTATTATCATTCACCAAGAAGTTTAAATAGCGATACGTCTAAAATGTGCAAACTACAACAATTAATTTGACATAACGCATGTATCACATTCCCAGTGCCTACTATTTAAAATTGAAAAATAAAGAATAAGCAAAATAGTCATTGAATCACATATTGCGCGAAAAAACGTTGTATGATGCATTGCTAAATTCACAATAAATAATGTACTCGCATGCAAGGTGTATTTTTATTTCGGTTCTTATAAAAATGCAAAGTTGATCATGTTCTCTAAAAAACGAAACGTCGGAGGGAAATTTAAAATCACTTCTTAAGTATCCGGATTTCAAGAAAATTTTAAAAACTACAAAAAAGAGCCCAAAAAAGCGCAACTTTTCTCTTATTTAACCAACTCCGTATCTCTTACCGTTTCCGACATTGTCATGCTGTTTATCCATACCTTAAACACAGACAGAGTGTCCAACTAGGAATGGTCTAAACTTTGTAGAAGTGTTCCTTGACCAATTCTAAGCTAAAATGATTTTCTGAAGATTTTTCATAAGGGTTTCCTTTTTGTGATTTTGTGCTTTAAAGTTATCAGCCCTGTTGGGTCATGGTCATGATGTAATCAAGTTGTCTACATATATACCATGGTAATATCTAGTGTAAATCTCAGTCTACCATAGATTCCAAAAACGATCCAAAAAATGATTTTACCTAATTATGTCTGGTATTTTTCCATGAGTTCGTTAATTACCTTTTTAACAATGAATTCATCATGCCGTTTAAGTACAGCAACAAAGAATACGCCGATATGGTGTTTATTTATGGATTATGGAAACTCCAGGGAGGAACATGAGTACGCCATCCTATTTTCAGAGCGACGGACGTCCAATCATTGCACTATTTAGCGTGTTTTTTTTCTGTCTCAGAGAAACTGGTTCATTCGTAAAATTTTCAGAAAGAGTAGCTGTTCGAAGAAACAATGACGCAGATGTACTAATGGCAGGGAAGAAAATTTGTCAGAACTTTTTTCCGGAAGACTTGCCTCAAAGTTTCGGTTCTGTGAATTGCTCAACTAAAATTTTAGAATCGTCCCTACTATGATTTTTTTCGATGAGGCCATATGAAGTGTCGCAATCACCAACACCGTTTTTCAGTTAACGTCTGGGCTGAGATAATTGGAAGTAAACTGATAAGGCCTTACTTTATTGAACGTAACTTAAACAGCGAAAAGAACATACATCTGTTAGAATTGAATTTACAGGGCCTGCTGGAAGACGTCCCCATTCTACTGCAAAATCAAATGTACTTCATTCACGATGACTGCCTAGCACCTTTTGGGAGACGCGTAACTAATTATTTATATCAAACTTTTGGAAATCAATAGGTTGGGAAGAACGGGCCTATCCGTTGACCACCACGGTCTAGTCCAATGTATTTTTACTGTTGGGGTCATGCGAAAACTCTAGTTTATCAGCAAGGGAAGCCAGCTACAAGAGAAGAACTTATTGAAAGGATAGAACAGTCATTTGTCCAAACAAGGACTAATCTGGAAAATTATAATTTGAGGGAAACTTAATCGATGAATTGAAATGTGCATAGCTGTTGGTGGAGAGGCAACGTTGAGAATCTTGTTAATTAACTTTCTTAGGTTGTTACTAATAGCTGAGTTTGTTAATATTGTAAATTGGTATCTTAGGTATTCTCTTATTGTTTCGACTTGTTAAGTTAATTTTAAGTACAAAAACATCAAAAACATAACTCAGTAGGTTGATAACTTTAAAGCGCAATATCTCTATACCAAAAAACTTCAGAGAACAAGCTTTCTTTACAACCTCAAACATAATCAATAATCTATGTAGCGGAAAAGCATCCAGATATGATCTTGTAACCCCTAAAGTAGTGCAATATATAATAATATATAATAGAATCATAAGGATCCTGCACAAAAGTTTAGTCAAATAATCCTAATTCAAAAACCTGGCCCATGACGTTTCATCATATAAACCAATAACTCTATTACCTCTACTATATAAAGTTTGGGAATATTAATACTAAAAAGAATACCTATAATTGAAGAACAAGGATAAATTCCCAACACCAGTTCTGCTTCACTTAGCAACGCTTTGACTATATAACAGCTGCATGGAGAAGTTCTTTATGCAATTGTTTAATCTCTAACTCATTAAAACTTGTGTCTCCCATAGGTTCCGTAATTTATTCAATGCATACAGAAGAATAATTATTATTTACAAATAATATCGTTCTGGTATCCCACAATAATTCTGTACAAACTTTCTTCTATACTTCAAAGCTATCCCAATATTTGCAAATAAAGGCATACATATAAATGACAGCCATAACCTCCACGACCAAAACAAACAAAGTACCACTCTTCTGTTTCCATTTAAAATAACTTTTTAAATACCCGTCAAATCTCATTTAAAACCTGGAATCTTTTATGGGTCAATATTTTCACTAGTTACAGTTGCAACATCTTTTGGATTATTGAGTCTGTTTTCGCTTTCTTCTTGATTAAGGTTTTTTCAATCTAGTGTCTTCATCCTTATTCGGTTGGAAGGTTTTGGACATTACCATCTGCTTAGCTCCCATTTTCATTTTTTATTGGTGCGTTGTGTATGATCGGTTTTTTTAGTGTTTTAGTTGATCTTCAGAGGGGAGTAATCAGTTTTGCTGTCATTTGACAATTTTCTTAAATAGCCACTGAATGATTCATTTTTGAATTTCTGAGTTTCCGTTTTTGATTGCTGGGTAGCTTTGTTCAATGCGGTTTTGTCTGTCGGGGCTTGAGATTTATGCCAGTGTTCTTTTCTCATAGATAAGCTGTTTTATTTTCTTTGGGTATTTGTTACCTTTAGTTCTTGTTGTGTATTTGTAGGTATTATCCCATGTCGCTTGTTGGATAACCCTATTAAAAATTTCTATTCCATTATCTATTTGTTCTTTATTTCTTAGGGGACTGACAAATTGTAATTTAAAGTTTCGCCAATCAGTCCGTTTATTAACTAACTTAGGAGTTGGTTCATTTTGTAAAACACTGTCTGTGAGCGTTACAAGAATGGGAGAGTGATTGGAGCTCATGTCCCAAAGTCAATTAAGTCTGGGATTTTATCTGGGTCTGTAGGCTAGTAAGTTGCTTCAGCGTAGTTCTTTTTGGATTCGTTCGCTTTGGTTATTGGTGTGGTTGTTGTGGCTGCTTTGATAAGACGAGCTTTATTGTGCGCTTGCTTTGTTAATTTTGAATTAAGTTAAGCTGAATAAGAATATGCCTTCTTTGTTGCTTGATTACAATTAATTTCTAAATTGATGCGTTTTATTCCATTTAGTAGAATCAGTTTCGTGCTGGTAGTGCAAAGTGTGACACAGACGATAATCTTATCGCTGACCTGCAGGTCAGTGATAATATTTAATATTAATTTATTTTAATTTTAAAGTCATACTAGCTGTTACTATCTATATCATTTGTATTTAATTGCTTCACCTTCTGAAAATATGGCATTCAGTCAACCAACTACTTACTTTATGAGACAAACCCAACGGTAACAACTACAGCTGTAATCAATGTTAAATTTGCCAGAACAAGTATTTCCTATGCAAAATCAGTTCCCACAAATTCTAACATATACTGACTTCCAAAAAATTGCAACACCTAGAAGTTGTTGAACGATTTTAATGAAATTTTCAGGAAACGTTTATTTTCATTAAACAAAGTGATTATTAAAATTTAAAAACAAAAGAAGAGAAGCTTAAAAAGTTTTTTCAATAATTAGTTTCTCCGCTACTATTTGTAATGCACTCATCTAGACGGCTTGGCATGCTATCAATCAAGTGATCGATAGCTGGTTGTGGTATATCATCCCAAGCTTCTTGAATCCGTTGCTGAAAATCGTGTAAATTATCTGGAGAGTGCTGTAAATTACCCAGTCGCCTACCAATCATATCCTATATATGTTCAATTGGCGACAAATCAGCCGACCGAGCAGGCCATGGGAGGACGGCAATGTTAGATTCTTTCAATAACCGTGTTGTAGCCCTTGCCGTATGAGGACGCGCATTATCCTGCTGGAAAATGGGATTTTGCAGCCCCTGAAAATATGGAAGCCAACTGGTTATAGCACATTAGCAATGTAACCAGCTGCATTAAGGTTACCGTCAATAAAGGCCAAGGGTGATCTGCTACCATAACATATTGCACCCCATATCATAACTCCTTGAGTGAGGGCTGTGTTGCGTTCCACAAAAATGTTGGATTTTACGTTCTTCACGCATCCGTCTGACCCTCCTACGACCATCGTGGGCTTACAAGTAAAATCGGAACTTGTCACTAAACACAATTTGATGTCATTCTTGCGCCCAATTAACCCTTTCGTTTGCTCCACTCTAGTCTGCGTAGACGATGAAGTGGTGTAAGAGGAAGACATAAAAATGGACGATATGAACGCAACTCATAAGATCTTATCTTGCGATAAACAGATGACATTGACATCCTAAGTCCTGTACCTCTCATCCAATGATTTGCAATTGATCGAGTTGTTGAAAATCTATCTCTTGTGGCCAAAACTCTTAAGCGACGTTCTTTGCGATCAGTAGTCCTTCGAGGACGTTCAGATCCACGGCGACGATGTTGAACCCCTTCCTCAGACCATTTGGACCAACATCTCAATACCGATAAAACATTTCGGTTTACACGACGAGCAATTTCTCTTAGCGAAAGTCCGGCTTCTCTCATACCAATATTACGGCCACGTTCAAAATCACTTAATTGGACAAAATGTTGATGTTGACGTACTCTGCGCATTGTTTTCAAGTTCAGAATGACAGTTACTAAATGGTCTAATACTTCAAATTTATTGTTACTATGTGCTATGGAAACAACAGGCAAAAAACAAAAACTACCAACTAAATTTTATTTAAATTTTAATCATCACTGTTTTTAATGAAAATAGACGTTTCCTGAAAATTTCATTAAAATGCAATTTTTCTGGAAGTCAGTATATTCATATTCGCAACCGCCAACAAATTTTCAACAAACTAACCAGTCCCAGTATATGGAGCTAGTCTACAACAATCCGTAACACAATGAATGGAAAACAAAAAATAGTAGGAAACAAAATTCCAAAGAAACACAACAAGCAATTAAAAAAAAATCAATATTAGTTTGGAGAAACAATTTAGATCAATATCTACGAATGTTTAAGTACAAAAGAAGACGATTATGACAAAACTCAAGAACAAACCACAGAAACTCCTAAGGACCCACAACCACTTAATATTTTCATAGCTGAGGTTAAAAATATTCAACCACTGACTACACTCTTAAATGAGATTGCTAAAGATGGCTATACCTGAAAGGCACTAGGAGGCGATCAAGTTAAAATACAAAGCAATACAAGCAAAATCGATTCCACCATGATTGAAAACCTTGTTGAGAAAAAAACACAATTTTACACGTACACACCGAAACAAGATCTTAACTTTAGAGTAATTATTAAAAACATCTACTACTCCACAAACACGTCTGACATTGCTAATGAATTAAAAATCCTTGGCCATACTGTAGTCAATATTTGGAACATTAAATAAGGAACATTAAAAAACCGTTCCCCATGTTCTCAGTAGAGATAAAGAAACAAGATAACAACAAAGAAATCTACAGCATTAAAACACTACTTAATACTATTGTAGGAATAGAACCCCCATACGTCAAACGAATAATTGCTCAATGTCTAAAATGTCAACGTTTTGGACATATGAAGAACTATTGCCAACATAAGTCCAAAAGCGTCAAATGAACGCAAGAACAATTTGCTGGTGAGTGCCCAAGAACAGTGAAACAACAGCAGGGGTAACATACGCTGGCAAAGCAAAAAATCTGAAACTACCTATCCCCGTCAATACCTCAGACAACATACCACAATATCTAGTACCTAATCCAGTCAAACCAACAAACAAAAGGTATTGAAGAAATTCAGAATACAATGAAAAATCTCATCACACAAATAGGGACCATCATAAATTTACTCACAACATTAACAAACAAGTTAATATAATGACACAACTGTTAAAAATAGTAGGTTGGAATGCCAATGGGTTAGCGTGCTCAGGAAGTCAAAATGTTTGCTTGAAAATCACGACATACTTTTCATATCTGAATCCCACTTCACTTCCATGTGTTACATTAAGTTCCCACATTACACTGTTTACTCAACAAATCACCCCAATGGTACAGCCCATGGGAATAGCAATAATTATTAGAAATAATACTAAACATCATGAACTAGCAAAATATCAAAAAAAATCATACACAGGCTACCAGCGTCTTCATATAAATTGCAAACACTCTAGTTACAATAACAGTTGTATACTGCCCTGCGCTTGGAGTTACGTTTGACGGAAAAAAATTTGTAAATAAGTATACACACTGTAAAGATGAGTTCCACTACTCGAACTACTACGAAGGGTGAAAAAATGCTAAAGAAGATTCGAATAAATCACACAAACATGACAAATCCGATGCAGGGAAAGGTTCAAATGATAAACAACACGGTGGAGGTATGCATTGAAAATATGATTGAAGGTGAATGGGGAAACGTTTACCAAGAAAAAGAAGAATAGACAAACGTCTACTAGCAAAATGGAATCCGAAGAGGCAGCTCCTGTTGATGAATAGAACGATTTGCTAATGCAAACTAATGATAAAGAAAAACCACAAAAATAAGAGCAGGGGATGCCCTCCTCGACTACATGGAAGACATAATTATAATCAGGGATGGAGGGAAAGAGAAAATAAGGAGAATGAACAAAACTTGGATGACGGAAATCAAACAGACCACAAAGAAAGGCGCGGAAGAGGAGGTAACGCACGCGGTGGTAGAGGCTGTGGTGGGGGTAGGGCAGGTTCACTGTATCCTCCTCGTAATAATCGAAGTAATTTTTTAAACGTTCGTCCTATCGAAACGTGGGATAATTCGATTCCTTAGAAAAGTACCACTATTACCAACAGTTCTCATACTAACTATCCAGAAGAGAGTTTGGATGAATTTCCTCAGACTGACAATTAGTCAACAGAGGAGTGTACAAAGAGCTTAGCAGACACCAAGGTTTTTACACCTAGTACGGGAATGGCCTCTGATATAGAGCCAGGGATGGAACAAGCCAAAGGAAATGTAATGCCTACAATGACTTTAGAAGCAATGCCTCCTCCTATTGTTGGGAATACTAAATGCTGCACAGACTCAGTATTTGAACCAACTAACACAACAATCTAACGAGAATATAAAGCGGCTCAATATGCAAGTGGACATCAATCCCAACCCTATGATAATACTTCTCAACCATACAGCACAGTTCAAACATATGGAAACAACAATTCTTCTTCGACTGCACAATACAATAACAACGCTCAATACGGTTTCTCCCCAAACACTAACACTTACAGTAACAGCAATTACGTGGTTGCCAATAGCAATTATTCAACCGCGGCGGACGCTAAGGCGCAACCTCAACATTATGCAGTCAGAACTAAGACCCAAAGAGCCAGAGTTTCGCCGCATTCTAAGATACCAACAAGTACTGTCGATATTAACAATAGTAATATCTGGTATCTTGACGTCCAATTTGGTGCAATGGATTTTATGTCTGATGGCAGTACGTTGATAGCGTTGCCGATAATAAATTTAGTCCAACGAACGACACAAACCTCACGAGTAATATCCAAACACCAAGTTCAAATATCGATCTCAGTCAGACAGTGTCTAATTCACCACTGGATTTATATTCCTCTAAAATAAATAACCAACAAAACAATATTACAACAGCACTTTTACAAACCCTTATAAATACAGATGGCATTCCTCCAACAAATAAACACATGTCTGGAAGTTACACTATCTGCCGAGAAATTCAACTGTGCAGATAATGCTACTCAATTGATAACACCGACAGGCCTTGAATTGAACAAACAAAACGATAAGCATTCGTACTCGCAGTCGTCTTTTTATAATTCTTATCAAACTAAGACTACAACTTAATAAAATCAAAATTACAGTTTTTCAAATTACGAAATATCAAATCACCGCTGCAGCTTACTCTCATTTCTTTAAGACTCTAGGAAATAGGTTTGTTGCTATAGGGGGACTGTAACGCTAAGCATGAACATTGGGGTTCACGCCGTTTAATGACTGTCATACAAATAAACAACCTCACCTGGCCCTACATTCTGACCCACTGACCGTCGATAAAACTTAGACCTATTTGATTTTGGAACTATTATGGATATAAACAATTGACGGTGCACGGTCTCATACTGCATTGACGTAGCAGCTGACCACTCGGCCATCACAATAATTCTAAATTCACTCGTAACGCAGGTTCTAACTCAACCTGCACTTCATAACAAAAGAACGCACTGGGAATACTTTCGACAAAGAATTGAATACCAGTTAGACCTACATGTTTCACTAAAAAATGAATATGACATTGAAAGTGCCGTAACCTCGCTTACAGAACTTATAGAAAATGTAGCATGGGATGCTACTCCTAAACTGTCCATCACCTCACATCACAACAATACACCATCATCATAAAGGATAAAATACGAGAAAAACGCAGTCTCAGTTTAAGATGCCCTGGTTAGTTGCCATTATCGGAACAAGACAAACGAGAATATAATAGAACCAGCAAACATCTAAAAATCTTCTTAACCCAGATAAGAATCATGGAATACAAAGTTACCTCCAAAACCTCAGTGCTAATGAGCAAACTAACTAATCGCTCTGAAAAGCGACGCGGAAATTAAAAAGACCAACTCCACACGTAGCCTCTATTTTGCAGCAATAAGAACTTTGCAGAGGCTTTTGCGGAATATCTAACTAAAGTATTCTCACCCTTCCCTTGTGACCTCTAAGACAAAGACGCCAAAATTGTGGAATTCCTAGAGTCTCCGTTTCAAATGAGTCTACCGATAAAACCCTTCTTTATTAACGAGGTAAAAGAAGAAATCAAGAAGATTTACACAACAAAATCTCCAACGTGATCACTGGGACAATCATCAACGAACTACCTACTAAAGCTGTATATACCTTGACCCATTTTTATAAATTTGTTTTCAGAATCAGGTGCTTCCCTAGTCAATGGAAAACAACACAAATAATAATGATTTTGAAACCCGGTAAACTACCAACGGAAATTACGTCATACAGACCCATAAGTATATTTCCCTCTTTTGCCAAAAATCCTTGAAAAGCTGATTCTAAACAGATTAATGCCAATTCTAGACAACCAACAACTAATTCCTAAACATTAATTGGGTCTTCGCAAACAACATGGCACTGTGGAGCAGGTATACAAAATAACTGACAAGATATACAGACACCTGGAGGTAAAAAGGTATTGTTCTGCAGCGTTCCTAGACGTCAAACAAGCTTTTGACCGAGGCTAGCATCTAGGTTTATTCTACAAACTCAAAAACAATTACCCTACTGGATGTTTGAACTCCTGAGATCCTACTTAACAAATAAGCACTTTTTTAATAAAATATAAAGGCAAACTACAAACATCCACCCCATCTCCTCCGACGTCCCTTAAGGCAGTGCTTTGGGTTTAATATTGTATCTAATCTACACAGCAGACCTACCTACATCTCGTCTAACGACATCTGCGATCTATGCAGACGATATGGCCATTCTAGTCTTTTATATCAACCCACAAGTTAGTTTAAGATACCTTAATAAAATTCAATTGTGAGCTAGTAAATGGCAAATCAAAGTGAATATGAAGTCACAACACATCACATTCACTATGAGAAAAGATAACTGTTCTCCAGTAACTTTGAATGGTCACTACCACATACAAAGACAGTCAAATATTTGGGGCTGCATTTAGATAAGAGACTGACCTGGAGAAATCATATATCATACTTGGACTTTAACCCCAAAAGTTATACTGGCTTATCAGTAGAAAATCCAAGTTATCATTAGAAAATAAACTATTAATTTACAAAATATTTTTCAAACCCATTTGAACCTATGGGATCTCCTTGTGAGGTACTGCAGCTACCTCCAACTTAGCTATGCTTGATTGATTCCAAAGCAAGGTACTCCAGAATGAACGTTGACGCGTCATGGTACGTCCCCAATAATGCGGGTTTAAATGACCTACAAATTCCCACAGTGAAAAGTGAAATTAGAAAGTTCAGTGAGAGATATAAAGAAAGACTGTTCGCTCATACCAACCCTTCAGTACAGCACCATATGGAATATAACAACAAACCCAAAAGACTCAAGCGTATTAGGCCATCTGATCTACCTACTAGATTCTAACTGACATTGTTTATTAACCTTTTACAAGATGTACTCCTCATTCTCATTCTTAAGAACTTTATATTAAACCATTGTAAGGGGAGTTTTCGTTGAATTCTACCCCACATGTACTCATTTACCTATATTTAGTCCTATAGAATACTTATTGCCTATTATTAATCGGCAGATTGTGTAAATATTGGAGTTATAAAAAAATTAGTAGAACATAGTACATTGGACTGTACTTTTGGTCTGTCACCTATACAGTGATATAAGATATTAATTAATATTTTGTGTCATATTGTGTACAGAATCGTTAACCAGGCAAAGAAAGCATGATTCATAATAATGTTTGGAAAATTTTGCAAATAACTAAGTGCTTAAAGAGTCTAAAATCTGACTTAGAACATTTTGTTTCTTTGCTTTCAAATTTTTATTACGATGAATAGTTTGTCTTAAATTGTAACAAAAATTATACATTATGGACATAGTATAGATTTCCTCTAACACTTTTTAAATAAGTTAAAAATGTTCCATATTTTGTTATATTCTTATACTATGTCAGTCCAAAAAGTACAAATCTATAACATATTTAGATTGGGTGATAAAAAAAGTCCTAACATAGACAACAGCAATAAGCACTTGATTATTTAATAAAATTTTAACTAGAATATAAAACTTAATGACCATAATTTAATGCCAAAATTACATTGTCGTATTATTTAATAGTTATTTCTTAATGGTTGACTTATAATCAATAAATAATAGCGTTACGATAACACATTTCCGAGTATTACATGGTTGTAATTTAAAACAATTAAAACTACTATTAAAAATATGAATGAATATTTTGAATCTTGATTTTCACGGTAACAAAGTTGTTTTACCAAAATCAACACGTGGTCGTCCACAAATCAAAATAAATTTGAGAAAAATTGAAACTTGGTGTTTTTCTCTTAATTGTATTCACTATGTGCAATTTAATACCTTCAATATTTACATTTTATTTATTATCTATATTACTTTAATTAAAAATTAGGAGCGAAAAAACTAATAGATTATGAATTTAAATATAACGTACAGAGCTTTCTAGAAAAGGCGTCTAGTTCTAGTCAGGTAAAATCAATTTCCAAGAAAAGAAAAGTTAGAAAATAACATTTATGAAATGATTTTTTGCAACTTGCACTTATTTAGATTGATATTTTTCTCTATTCAGTGTTGGCGTTTATTATTTCAAAGACTAATAATTGAATTTCAATCAAATTTAAAACTTTTGGCAAATTATTAACAAGACTTTCAAATGATTTTTGGAAAAGACATTTATAAGAGAGGAAAATAAATTTTAGTTTTGAATGAATAGCGGGTTGGTTACGTAAATTTATATTTCCAGAATTTTCCTTTCCTTATAAAATAAATTTTAATTTCTAAACATTAATTATAATAATAAATGCAATTGTTAAAAATATTACATAGAAATAAATATATATTGAGTGTTTATATTTCTGAATATAAGTTGACATAGACGTTTTCTATGTTAGATGTTTTGTTAGAATGATAAAATAGAAACCTTTACGTAATATGACAATAAGGAGTGTTTATAAAGTACTTTAATAAAAATCAATAAAATAAGTTTTCATTTATGGTTTTTTGATTATGAACCGAAATGGAGGAGCACTTGATGTAAACGCTATAGGCGAATTGATTAATCGTTTTCATACAACGCAACAAAACCCTAGTTCGATTCCGGTTGGTGTAATTATTTTTTATTAATTAATTTATTATCGTTTAAACAATATTTATTTAAAACATTCTTAGTTTTTTGACCGAAGAGTTCATGATTGTCAAAAGCAAATTTAAAATTTTGAGTTTTTAAAAAATTTTAAATAGGTTCAATAGGATGCAGCATAATGTGAATATTGTTTAAGTTCATTATTGGTTTTTGTACTCTTGTTTGCAATTTCTTAGCTGCAACAGTCTGTCGTCAGCTTAGTGACTTATTTCCGTTGTACACTCTACACATTTTTTTATTAAAACCATTACAGAGACTCGGTAAGTTTACTCTTAAAGAACCTGAGAGTAAATTTTACGTGTGAGTGTCGAAGTATGACAGAGAGATAAAGTGAGTCGTATTGGTGCTATATTAAAATAACAATATTATATTTGATACGTATTTTTTAACGTAGTTGGGTGTATCAACAACACATCGGGTAAATTAAAATAGTTTACCTTATATAAGACTGAAATTTAAGCATCTTATAGATTAAACTGAACTAGTACAGTTCGAAATATTTCAATTCGTTTTATGCGCTTAACAATTTTTTTCTAAATGAATTTGTGAACATGCAAAAATCGACGAATTCATCCTGTTCTAGTGACAATTTGAATTTTGAAATTAAAAAAACAATTAGAGAAACGCACAGAAACAAAAGTGGCTGATTATAATATTCGAGGAGTCGTCCAACTTTTATATTCTTCTGACAATTGAGTTCTAAAAAATGTAGGTACATCTTTTTTCATAACATGAAGCCACGAAAATCATAGTATTTTATCATATAAAGCCCTAATATATAAATTTACAGGAAAACTACTAGTCTGTTACAACTTCACAACTTTGTTTTTTTTCTGAAAAGTTGAAATCTGTGACATCTTATTTGGAGTGTCACTTTTACTGTTCATAAAGAGATGGTGATTTACGAACCATTGAAATTCGTAATTGTTTTCGAAAATTATCTGAGTAATTCGAAAAACCGAAACGGTTGTTCATGTTTTAACAAACCATGGTGTTATATATTGCTGTATTTGGGTTTTAGGAGAGGATTATTAAAAAATATTTAATAATAATAATAATAATAATAATAATATATATATATATATATATTTGATCCTACAGACACGTTATTGTCTATAGTGGACAAAATTACATTAATCAATACAAGTATAATTATCAGAATCAACTTAAAGTAAAATCAATTAATACAGAAATGAATTATAAAATGTTAAATAGTAACTAATTAGAGAAAAACTTGATAGTCCTTTTCAACGAACCTCGTTCGTTTATGAAATCGATTTGTCGTCCGTGCGTCCGTGTGTGCGTCCGTCCGAGGCCTTTCTAATGGTCGGACATCATTGTGTGATACATCAATCGATTCAGCTTGGTGTCCAAAGCTTAAGTTTTGATGTGCATTAAATCGGGCAACGGGGACGCCGAGCCCCGCGATATTCCGTCGAAAAAATTAAAATTTCAAATACGTCCAAAATCAATGTGTGGCATATATTTAGACTCCTCTGGCATAGCTGAGTTGAAATATCCTATCCCCATAAAATCGGGCCACAGATACCCGATGCCCTCGAGGAAATTAAGTTTATTTCAAAAATCCAAATATGTCCAAAATCAATGTGTGGCACATATTTGGACTCCTCTGGCACAGCTAAGTCTAAAAATATAGACCGTGATAATAGAAAGTAAAAATCAAACAATTTATCAAAATAAATACGAAGTTCGTTTGCGACAATGCCTTGCATTTTCAACTTGTTTAATTATAATATGTGCAAAGTTTTGAAAAAATATATCATACTTTGTACAAATCAAATTATATAACTTAAAACAATTGATTAAAGTGCTATTGTAGTGATGTACAGTATTTGGAATGTAATAGTATAAACTAATGTGACTTCGACAGTTGGATGTACAAGGAATAACAAACTCAATGGAAATTAGCAAATTTGTACATATAATATCACCCTTTATCATTTTTGAAGAAAGATAAGGAAAGATACAGAACGTCTACTATACAATGAGTTCTCATTCGTAGTATGAAGTAACAAAGACAGTTCACAATGACGTGCCGGATAACAACGATACCTTTAAACACCGGGTATTTTAACCCTTAACCACTACAGTGATAAATTTTCACACAACCGCTACGGTGCGGTTTGTGATACCGCTTTTTTACATACACAAAGATAAAGTTCTAAGATTTTTTTAACTTTATTTTTATTGAAACTGGTTATTTACTTACTTACTAGTTAATTATACATAAGAAACAGCTTAAATAAAATATAAATTTTAAAGTTATGAAGTGAAACAGGAAAAAGTAATATTTGCGTGTTTTTGTACACCTATTCATTCTCAAGGCAATTATCACATATTTTCTTTGCGCATTGAGGCAAATCGGTCGTTGACACATTGTGCACATATACTGAGTTTTCCTCTTCAATTTAGGCGCGGACATTTATAGCAGGTACGTTTCTTTTCAAGACGTTCTACTTGGAGGTCCTTTGAGCGATCTGCTTCAGATACTCCTAATACTCTACCTAGTGTGACTCTCAGCTCTCTTGAGATCCTTGGATTTTTTGTCCTAAGTTGCATAGCAGGTGCTACGAGATTCTTCGCTAATAATTTGAGAAAGTCGAGGCGTTCCATTCTTGATGTATTTTTGTAACTTTGATGCAGAATATAAGCGTTCACGGTACTAATATCTAGTATAGTAAAAAACTGCCATTGTCCATCGGCGTGTTCGTCTGCTAGAACTATAATTTGCACATTTTTTGTCTAGAGTGTCGACACCGCCTTTTGTTAAATTATAAAACTGAATTATTTCAGGTTTCTCGGTATTCGAGTCATTTCCTTTATTGTGGTGCATTGAAGAAATAAGTAAAACAGATTTGGATTTTTTTGGTACATGAGAGAGTAGTGTTATATCTTCACGAAATCCGTACAAGCTGCTACCTATTGGTCTTGTTTTATCTGCAAGGAACTGACGCGGAATTTCACGCTTATTTTTTTTTAGCGTTCCTACATATGTCAAGCCTCGCTTTTTGAGTTCCATGACCAGTGGGATGGAACTGAACCAATTGTCAGCTGTGACGTTTCTGTGAGAGCCTTCAATAGATTTACATAGGCGTATAACAGCTTGTGAAGGAATGTTAAGTTTTTTTCTTCCAATGTTAGTGTTCTACCATCTGAACCTTTTCCAGCATAAATGTAGGCATCGTATAGATAATTGTTTCGAGCATCGGTAAGGCACATTACCTTGATCCCATATTTTGCCGGTTTGTTGGGCATATACATTTTAAAACGGCACCTGCCTCGAAACGCAACGAGCATTTCATCTATGCATACGCTAGATCCCAAACTAAAACATCTTTTAGAATTTTCGATTAGTGCGTCAAAAATATTTGATACGGCAGCAGCAGGATCTTCTATCGCTCTCTCCTTTCTGGTATTAGGATCATCACATCTTAAACAGCAAAGTAAAAACTCAAAACGTCTTTTGGGCATAGTGCAACGAAATACGTCCCTTCCAGTACCATCAGTAGAAAACAGACATTGTAAGTTCTCATTTCCAGATTTAAAAACTGAAGTGTATACTAACAATCCTAGAAATGCTCTCATTTCAACTACATTGGTATCACTAAGAACAGTATGGGTAGAGCTTTATATTTTGCTCTAGCTAAACCAATTTTAAATTCGTCCACTGAATAATTTCTAATATCATGTTATCTGTAAATAACAAACTCCATACATCTTCAACCTTGGGATTGTTGCCTAGATCCTTTGCAGGCCCTATTAGGCCAGGCAACTTAACGATTATATTATGTTGTCGCGTTCTTACGTTAGTTGGGGTTCTATTTTGACCTGCAAAAAGTATATTTTGTAATAATATATTGTTGCATGTTTGATGTGTTTGGCATACCATCTAAAAATTATCTTTTGCTATATAGTAGTTCTGGTTACCGGCGCCAGAACCCGGTAAATTATGTCCACACTCATCGCTAGATCCTTCATTTTCAGATTCATCTTCTTCAGAGTCAGTGTTATGATCGCTTTCAATAACGATGTCTTTAGTATTGTAATAATCATCACTGTCGGAATCGTCACTATTATCAAATTCGAAATCTTCATTACAGACATCATTCAACATCTGTTCAGCCCACTTTTCAAATCTCGGATCATCTACATGCATCCTAGAAGGCCCTGGCTGGTCGGTCATTT
Source organism: Abscondita cerata (assembly GCA_030710515.1). Taxonomy (NCBI): domain Eukaryota; kingdom Metazoa; phylum Arthropoda; class Insecta; order Coleoptera; family Lampyridae; genus Abscondita; species Abscondita cerata. The sequence goes on along the minus strand of JALBCR010001738.1, from coordinate 105,361 downwards.
TCAAAATTACCTTTGTTTTGGTGAAAAATAATGTCTGTGAAAATACTGCTTAGCGCGATATACATACGTAACCACTACAGTGTGGTTTCTCGACCGCGGTGAAACTTTTATGGTGTATAATAATACGGCACTAACACGTTCAAGCCTCAAACTACACTAGAGTGTGCGGCATACGGTGGCTGAAAGGTACATGGAACCCTGGTGGCATATCTTTGAACTTGTCAGAGTTACGTAGTGTAATAAAATGCGAGCGATTTGTGGGACCGCACTGTAGCGGTTAAGGGTTAAGTATCTTCTCAAAACATTTTCTAAAAGTGATATATAGTTTTGTGTGTAGGAGCCCAAATAATGCTACAATACTCTAAATTTGAACGCACAAGTGAATAGAAAAGTTGACGTATACAATTAACATTAGAAAAGTCTCTGGTATTTCTTATTTAAAATCCTAACGACCTTATTGCTTTATTTGGAATATCAGTTATATGATCAAAGAATGATAACTTACTATCTAAGATTACCGTAAGGTGGGGTGACATTGATAGTTTTACATGAAATAATGTTAGCTGTGACTTTAAAAATGCTCTATTTATTATAGAAAAAAAATCAACTGAATTCTTCGATAGCACATTCAACTAAAAATTATACCAGACACAAACCAATATTTATGGTTTACTAAGAAAAAATATTAAATGTCCTATCAATCTCATACTCTAAGTGGGGCGACTTTGATACCTAACTCAAAAGTTTTTAAAACGAACCCAGTCAGGTGTATTTTAATCAATTTCGCCCCGTTTCACAATTGATGGGCTAGTTTTTCTTTCTACACTTTGCGAGATGACTTTGATGCTGTGGGGCTACTTTGATAATGATCAGTTTATTTGATGATATTCACATAAAGACTATAAGTGAATACAAAACATTTATTTTGAAAATATAACTAAACTTTATCAATTTCGATATAAATGCTATAACAAAAAAAACATACATTCAAAAAAAACAATGGTATTTTGCTCAAAACTAATTAGGTACGTTAAGGTTTTATAATTCGAAGACGTCCACTTTCTTTGGGAAGATTAAGCCTGACGAAACTCTGACTCTACAGGCGTCGGTAATATGATATCTGGAAAAGGCACCGTTGACAAGTCTTTAGGAACGATTTGAATACACGTTTTTGTTCATCTGTTAACTTCAATCCGGTAACTGAGTATTCATTGCCAGACAACACTTCTTCTACTATGCAGACATATTTGTATATAGAGTCCGGCACATCGAGCGTGCATAAAAAGTATATGGAGAACTGATTCGATTCATTTTCTGAAAATAGTGCTGCGCCTGTTTTCGACATCACTGAACCCAAACAAAATATTTTCGTTCATACAGCACTTCCGGTTCTACCGGAAGTAACTGTCAACTTTCTTATTTCAAATGGAACATGCTATTTTTTATTTTATTTTAAAATTCTACGTAAAATTTAAGGTTTAGTTTAATTACTATACCATACCCAAAAGTAACTGGTTTTTTTAGTTATATCGATTTAAAAAAAATTAAAATCATGCTGAATTGTTATCGTTCATACCTCAAGATGATATCAATATTTTAGTTCCTAATTTGTTGTGACAATTGTCGATATGTTACAGTAACTTACATATAAATGGAAACTTGAATTGAATGTACAGGGTGATAAAAATTCTCGTGCCAATATGAACAACTTTCGATCTCAAAAACTTGCTTAATTTCAAATAGGACACCTTATGTTTTTAATCATCAATCGATGTCTTTTGTTGTCCTCTTTCGATACATACTAACATGTCCTATGCTTAAATTGATGATTAAAAACACAGGGTGTCTCACTTGAAAAATAGTTTACAAAAACAGCAACTATTTTTCAGGCGAGACACCAAATCTTTTTACCGAATGTGAACCAACTAACTACAAATTCTTGTTTTCTTTTCAATTAAAGAGCCTTGAGAAGATCAGCCTTCACTGGTCGAAACGTCGGCAATAATGAAATACTAGTTTCATTTCAACCCCATTACATTCTCCTACGAGAAGGTCCACTGCGTGGAAACTAACCATTACTAATAACCATACAGGAGTTCATCGAGGAATACAACGTTCACCTTCAATTACCCACTTATGTTTTGTTTTGGTTTTTTATTTATTACAATTACCTTTGTTTACCAGAACCTTCGTTTATTTAAATTCTAATAATGAAAAACTTCTGATTTAAAAAATGCATTGTGACCTTCGTTGGTGTTTTCTTTTTAAAATACGCAATAAACCTTTGTGTTACATAATTAAATTGCGTTGGAATTCCGTCAAACAAAAATATTTTTGTTTATTTTGGTGAACGTTTTCCTTATCTGCACGCAGCTACAGTCTGTCGGCGTTTTACCGTGAGATAAGAAATTCTCCTGTATTTTGCGGATTATAAAATTGGTTCAGTCCGAAATAAACAGTTTTCGTCGTTTTGTTCTTTTTTTTAGGAGATTTAAGTTTTATGTCCCGTTTTTGAGTAATGCGGTTTTGTAAAAGCTCCTGTGCTACAGAGTTAATTAACTATTTACTGTAGTTTTTCTTCGAAAAGAATTTTACCGTTACGACATTCCAGTTTCTGGCGTTTACTGAAAAGAATTTTTTTTGCCACGTCTTGCCAGTTATCAAAATTAAGAATGGCTTGGTAAAACTCGTTGTGTTATTTAAAAAAAACTGATTATGAATCTTAATGAATTCCATAATCACTTAGACAATTCAAATGTTATGTCATCAGTTCAAGATAGTGATGTTTTAAAAACTAAGTTTTGTGCATCTCCAAATGATCTTTACACACTATCCACTAAAACATGTATTAAAGTGATATGTTTAAATATTAGAAGTTTAAGAAGGAACTTAGATGAGTTTTTGTTGTTTATTGACAGTGTAGAGTTTGACATAATTGTACTTACTGAGACCTGGAATCAAGATAATTTATTATTTGGTATAAGAGGTTTTCATAATTTCTCTTCTTCTGTTACGATAAATAAAGCTGAGGGAGTTTCAATATATATAAAAGACAGCACTAATATAGAAGTTTTGTCTGTTCAACCAAATTTTGTTTTAAGTTGTAATTCAGTATTTTTGACTCTAAATTTTAATAATTTAATTTTAGCTGTTACTGCTATTTACCGTTCATTTGATAGAGAAGTGTTTTAGTTCATATCCGAATTTAATGAGCTTTTAAAAACAACATCAAATTACTTATATCATTTAGTTTGTAGTGATTTTAATATAAATATTATCTCAAACGAAACAAATTGTTCGGTTGAATATCAGAATGTATTGGCAACTTATGAGTTTGATACTTTTATTTCTCGAGTACCTATCAGAGACCAAAAGGGATGTATATTCTGTATAGATCATATATTTGTAAAGGGGTCTTTGTTGATGAAAAGTACAGGTATTGTATACAACTGTAACATCACAGACCATTATGCTGTACTTGCAGGAATTTCTTTTAAAAAGTTTTTAAAATCTAATACCTCTATAAACCCTACTCCAACTTTAACTAAAAAATAATTAATTATATTAAACTAGATTCGTTGATTTCACATGAGACTTGGGACCAAGTTTATAATAGTTTTGACAGTGTAGATGTAACTTTAAATAAATTTCATAATATACTTGTTTCTCATATAGATAAATCGATTAAATTTTTAAAGATTACTAATAAGCATAAAAATTAAAACTTGGATAACTAAAGGGTTAATTAATTCAATTAGAAGAAGAGATATGTTACATAGCATCGTTAAAAAATCCTCAAAATCTTGTTCAAATTAAATTCTATAAAAAAAAATTATAGAACATTTTAACTACTTTAATTAGACTAGCAAAAAATTATACTTTTCTGATAAAATTAAGGAAGCTAAAGGTGACTCAAAAAAAATATGGAATACAATTAAACTTGTTACAAATGAAAATTCCAATAGCGGTTATAGAGAGATTGAACATATCAATGATAATACTGGTATGAATATAACAGATAAGAAACTTATTGCAAACTATTTTAATGACCACTTTATTAAAGTGTCTGATGTTATTAGGGCTAAAATTAAAAAATCTACAGACTTAGATAACTTACTTAGTAATGTTACTAAAATAGATTCTTCAATTTTTCTAAATCCAATTTCCAGTAATGAAATTTTGAACTTAATTAGTAAATTAAAAAATAACAGCTTTAAGAAAAAAATATTAGTTGATTTTGTACTTAAGAAAATTAAAGAACATATCTCTAAACCTTTGGCGTACATTTTTAACTTAAAGTGGTGATAGAAATTATGTTAATAATTATAGACCAATATCTCTTACAATGTCCCTTTTCAAAATTTTTGAAAATGCATTAAGGGAAGATTTTTATCTTTATAAACAAATTTAATATTCTCAATTCAAATCAGTATGGATTTCAAACAGATTTGAGTACAGATCATGCTATTTTCGATGTGGTAAACTATATTTCATCAAATTTAGATAAAGATAATTTTGTAATTGGAATTTTTTTTGATATAAAAAAGCGTTTGATTCAGTTGAGCATAAGATTTTACTAAAAAATTAGATTATATGGGAATTCGTGGTATTGCTTTGAAATTAATTGAATCGTATCTCTCAAGTAGAAAGCAAAAAACAAAAATTGGGGATACTTTAAGTGATATAGGATCTGTAACATCAGGTGTCCCACAAGGTACTGTATTAGGGCCTTTGTTGTTTTTGTTGTACATGAATGACCTTTTAAACATAAATATAGTTGGATCCATTTTTAGTTTTGCTGATGATACTGTGCTTTTGTTCAAAGAAGAAAATTTTAGAAAACTAGTAGAGTTAGCCACCGATGGTTTTTGTAAAATAAATAACTGGCTTAGTATGAACTATTTGGTTTTAAATATACAAAAAGCAAATGTTATTCATTTTTCAAATGGTATTCGTTCTTATGAAAAGAGCTGGAAAGTTATATCTCATGAGAGAAGATGCGAACGTAGTTTTACATGTTCTTGTTTTTGTTTTGAATTCAAAGACTCTTGTAAATATTTGGGTATTATAATTGATTGGAGATTATCTTTTAAAATGCAGGTTGATATTTTAATTACTAGATTAAGGAAATTATTTTATAAATTTAAAATATTAAAGAAAATTTTGCAACCTACAACATTAAAAAATTTTTATCACTCACTTGTAGAATCAATTTTAACTTATGGTATATTAGGGTGGGGTAGTTGTACTACGTCTGTTTTAAATAAATTAAACGTTACACATAATACGGTTGTAAAAATTTTAATGAATAAACCTTATAGATATAACATCAAACTCTTACTTTCTGAATATTCTGTAATGTCGGTTCGCAAATTATTTTTATATAAGGCATGTATTCATTTATTTAAATTAAATAAACCCAATTATTATTTTTACCATAATTGTCCTACCCGTCTTGCTAATATTACAGTTCCTTTGGCTAGAACATCATTGTTTGCTAGACCAGCAGAAATCATAAGACTAAATGTTTTAAAAAACACCATTTAAATCTTTACAATTTTTCTTTAATTGGTATATTTAAAATACATATCCGTTTAAAAATTCAAAATAGCGAAGATTTGTGATTCATGTATGGTAGTATATTCTAAATGTTTAGGTTAATCTATATTTTTGTTTAGTTTTGTTCTTGAACACAAGCAAATGCTTAGTCAAGAGCAAACAATTATTTTCTATTATATTTGATTATTATTATATATTTATTTGATGTATTTTAAGTTTAAGTTTGAATTATGATTATTATTAATGTATTAATGTATTAAATGTATTATTTTTTTTAAACGGTTGCGGTCTGTATGCGGATTTATGTGTAGAGTTTTATTACTTGTTTCTATACGAATTAGAAATACTAAGCATTTTCATTCAATAAGTGGACATTTTGCAGGTGCAAATTTAATTTCTTATCGCAAGTGGCGTAAAATTGGATGTTATTACGTTGATTTATTTTTAAATTAGCGATCACGTGATCAATTAGATTTTCTTTTCCTAATGTTAAACACACATTTACCTGATTGATTTAGTAGTATTTTCTTTATTTTATATTTTAATTGCAGTAAATCTTGTTACATTGTAACGAACCTTTTAATTTATGTTTGATTTTGTTTTTGTGCAGTTTTGTGTGTTAACTTTTACATATTTGTGTAAATACTTTCAAGGTAAGTCCAACAGGAAGTACCCTTCTAGAGAAACTTCCGGTGAACAAGAGCTAGAAGCTAATCTACATCGTCACCTTGTTTGGCACCCACTTAATTTTGACGAATTTATTGAATTTTATTGACGGTTTTGCAACCATTTACTTCGACCGGTTTATTTTGCAAAGGCAATTTATCTCACAAACCATCCCCTTCTCTCTGAGCTACGGTGCAACCCTTATTTATGTTACGTTTTTGATTCAAAATTGTCGGTAACTTATTTTAGCACGTAACAGCATATTAACTGCATAGAATGTGAATCATTCGTAACTAAACTAAATAAAAAATGTCATATTTGTATGGTCTAATGAGAATATTCTGATACTTATTTTTGGAAACAAAACAAATAATTTCACATTTGGAGCTCAACTAAGAAGACTCATTTGTTTTGTTCTATATTACTTCTATTGCTGATCTACATCTCCATGTACCAGTTTGTTGTTTAGTTGCACGAGAAAGCGGTGTCATCTGCAAATGTAACCATTATGGTATTAGATTAGTAGATAGGTCTGTCGTAAAAAATAAGTATAGTATTGGTTCCAGCACGCTCCTTAAGCTTAAGATTGAAAAGTTATTAAATATTCCACTTAAAATCGTATAATTATAATTTTAATATAATGAAAAGGAAAAATTTATACAACTTTGAATTGAGTCGGAAAGTTCTTAATATAGGGCGTTATAGAGTTGTGTGATGTATTTTATTCCAACCGGGTACCTTGTGTGGATTAAGCCCTTTGTACATCGCAGCATTTATCTTAGTTATTGTGAAGTTTTTAATTGGTAGTTCTGTTTGGGCGGGTGCATCCAAGAGTTGTTCCATTGCAGTATCTACCTCGTCTATAGTTTCAGATTGAAAAGGTTAAAAAATGTTGTCAAAAGTTTAGTTTCTGGGGTCGCTTTAAACCATTTTTGATGTACAATCTATACTGTCATTTGTGATTTTTCAATTTTCTTATGACTTACCACAACAATTATTTTTAGTGGCTTCTGTTACATTAATATTCAATTTTAACGCATTGGTGGGAGAAACAAAGACACCCCTAGTTTTAAAGAAATGTGGACTAAAAGAAATGATTAGTGGAATTTTCGAGGTAGTTTTAGTCACAAACGCGAAAGTAGTCTGGTTATAAGAATAAGCTTCAATGCAACTTTTAAAATATCAAAAGAAAAGGCATGTGGAATGTAATGAAACAAAAATATAAGAAACACAGTAGTAAATACTCAAAACCGGTAAGTTATAAAAGGTAAAAGAACAACTTCAAAATTCTGAAAATAATATAATATAACAAAGTTTAATTTTTATACTTCAATAGCGTAACCCAGATTATTATATTACAATTGTATTGTACAACGTTTTTTGTATGTACGGACACAAAGGAGAAACTTGAATACTATAGGTACTAACTATAAGGTAACCTAGAACCAAAAGAAGCTCTCTGCCCTTTTGTTTTTTTCCTTTTTTACACTGAGTGCTAATTTAGTGGAGTTCTAAGTTACATATAAGGTTCTACCTTACTTGTGGGACTTTTTTCAACAAAAACCATTTTTTTTTATTTGGTTTGTCTTTCACTAAGTTGAAACATTGACAACAAACTTATCATATTTTCTTAGCAATTGATAATCTTATAGATCAAGAAAAAATGATAATCTTGATAGAAGAAAGCAATAGATCAAATTTAACTAAACATTTCATATCTTGTTGGTGATTGCCAATGACGTAACAAAAGTGAGAGTGCATAAAAAATTCAAACCGGAAGTTGTGTCATAAATTTCTTAGGTATCGGATGCTATGACAAAATTTCAAAACAAAAATTGTATTGTGCATTGTTTTAAATTTCAGGCATTTGTTGTTTTGAATGTTATACGTAGTGTTACAATACAAGCTCCGCGCTGAGCGATACATAAATAAATTAGATTTTTACACTTTGATTTCTTGAATGTAATTTTTTATATAATGTTAATGCAATAAGTAATGGAAATTACTTTGTTGCAGTTTGGTGCCTAATTCCATATAAATTATGATTATATCGTAAAAATGACCCATTGATGGACTAAAATTTTTGGTAACAGTTTTTACTGAAATAAGGTATAATTACTCATTTTTTTTATATTTTTGCAAACAAGGTTTCAAATTAAATTTTTTTATATTTAGTGAACAGCGGGTCAGGTATTAAAGATTTAGGAAACTACACCAATTTTTTTCTAGTTAGGTTAAGTTATAAGTATAAGTATAAGTAGATGGCGCTTGCTGCGAGGTTTTGATTAACTGTTTTTTAGTAGTACTTTTGGTAGGTAAGTTTTTTTTCACCAAATATCCATAGTATTTCCAATTTGTTTTCCTTAAGTATAGAATAGGGTTTTTTAATTTATCAAGTTCCTTTGAATTTACTGTGACAATTACTGGGGTGTAGTTCAACTATTCTGTGAGACAGTTATTAGGTATTCCTCTGACAACGCATAAGTTTTTTTAGTGTTTTCTTTTGTTAAAAAAACAATAAATTGGCTGCCCCGTTGATAGCCAATGTACATTTGACACATAGAGTGTCATTTTTCATTATCAAAGTAGAGATCAAAGTAGTCCACTTTTGCCAGATTGTTTTGACATTTGTTTTTTGATAGTGGTAGCGATAGTAGCATCTACATATTGATTAGATTTAAATTTGTAATAGATTTAATTCCATTTTTAAACTTTTTAAATTTGAAAAAATATTGTACAAAACGTAACGAAACGTTATTTTTTGTAACTTATGTGATATTGCGGAACCTTACTATGCTCGACCTGCAATTACAACATTCGTTACAAAAAAATGGTCCGTTTGTCACTGGTAACATAAATAGCTATTCTGCATTGCCTTCTATACTTCCTGCTTTTACTTGTAGCCTTCAATCAACGCTTGTAGTGATACCCATTTGGGATGCTTCCTGTTGTAATTTCTTCCAGCAATTAACCGATAAGCCAGAGAGCTGTAGAAATGTTCAAATTATTCTTTCTTAGTTGAGTATTGAGGGTACTTTTATGTCGGTTTATTTTCGTAATGTGTTTATTTTTCTATTTTGTTATTTGTAATAAAGGTTCAAATTTCTTGATTATATGGGATAACCTATTGATGTTCTAAAGTGCTAATTTGAGATGCTAGCCGTTAAACCATTTCAGAGACCAGTGATGTTAGAAGGTTTAATATGCTACTATCTGTCTCATGAGTTCTGTCATTATGCTTGAGATATTGTAGGGGTATTTAGTAATTTGGTTTAATTAATTGGTTTGTGTAATGGGTTTCCTGAGTTGTTTATTGTGTTACCATCCCATATTCCTGGTTAGGTACGGGATTTTTGTTGCTTATTTCTTGCTCGTTCCGTAAAGGAAGAATAGTTTTTATCTATGTACCTAGTGCGCGGAACTGAAATTCAATCATTGGAGAGCACCAAAGCAATTTCGAGAACGAGGTGTATACAACATTTTTTCTACAGCCGTAAAGATGAGAATTATAATTAAAAATGCAACATTTTTTCAGCTATAGAAAAAGTTTTTTCTTTGCAGGTCTTATAGATGCCACAGCCCTTATAACTTGAGGCATGGTTACCCTCGCATAATAACATTTGATATCAGAAGATTTTTCCTTTCTCTGACATTAATTTAGTTTGTCACATAGTTGTCGGTACATCTAACACTGCGTGGGCTTCTATAACAATAGACTTTAGTATTCTCGTACCTATCGCAATTTAGACAACGAGGAATTTTTTTTTGGTAGTGTTGGTTTTAACTTTATTTTATATAGTAACAGTTGTTCCACATTTATATATTTTCTTGTTAATGTCACTAGGGTTTAAATCAATATAAACCAGTAGTAGTAGTGCTTTTGTTCTTATTTGATTGATATTATACACAGGGTGTCAATGTGAAAACTTTTAACGCAAATATGTCGTAAACTAGAAGAGCTAGGAAAACGCTATGTGGCACAAATCTAGGGAAAACTGAAACTATCATACTAGAGTCAGAAAAGAATCGCCTGCAAGAAATCCCATATACCTATTTTAAAATGTCAAATGACACGACCTCACTTGTAGTACTTTAAAGGTTTCAATTAGTAGTATTTTTCTCTACCAGAATATTTTTTCATTTAATACAAAACCTTACAAGTACACAGTTGATCACAAATCATCGAACTGCAGTCGCCACAACCGTTTTGTTTCATAGCAAATATAACCGATCCTAAACTATTACAATCGATTCCGTAAATAAATTTATTGAAAACAAATTAAATAGATTATTTTAAAAAAATCGTAGATTTACATTTATTTATGTTTTGTTTAGTTAAGCGGGATGGGGCATTTGGTTCTGTTCGGTGCCGACTATTTTGGTGTGATTGTTTCGGTGCCTGGACGTTTCGTTGTCGAGATAGTTTTGTGCAAAGCTTTTTACTTAGATCTTTTCAAAAAAATCTGAGTTCAATAATATAAATATTTAAATAAAAAACACAACTAATAGAATCACATGATTTTACATCTGAACGGTTGATCCAATTTACGATAATATTTTATGATTATTATTTTTAATAATTAATGTTAACCAAACTATACAAGTGGCCCACTACATACGCCACGTCCACATTAAAAATATTTTTGTTTTTATCGAGGATCTCCGACTAAAAAAAATACTAATACATTTGTGTTATGAAATTCTTACACGCAAAATCCAAATTCAAAAGTGATTATCGTATCGCAAATGCACAATGTTTTTTTAACATCCTCCGTAATGGCTTCATCACGTAAAAAAAGAAAATACAAACTAAAACGTATTTGTTTAGTTTGGCATCGGCTGATGGTTTTAAACCAGTAATCGCACACCCTTTGGGTTTGCTAGTAATGCAGAAATTTATGTGTCCTTTCTTAAAATAGTATTCGCTAGGTCAAAGGTCAAAAGTACCCTCAACAAGAACCAGTCCAATTGTAGAAGTCGGTGGCCTGTTAATTTTTATATCTCTTCCGTCGTTAAAATTGCGATTTATATTGACTAAAGACGTTCACTGTCGCTAGAATTTTGCTTGTGCAGGTTTAATTTGTAAGCTTTCGTCGTCAAATTACGATTTTAGTTTGATTCACCTAAAACGCAGTTTCCTTTGAAAATTTTCGCTTTTGTTGGTTCATTTACGTTATTGATGTTGTTTGTTTTCCAATTTGTTTGGGAGGTTGGAGACATATTTATTGATTGATTCCATTGATTAGTTTATTTACATTTTGTTTGGGGTGCGAGATTTTCGCCTTTTCCGGAACGAAATTAGCACAAATTGGTGCTATTTTTTTACAATTTTTTGGTCTTAAAGTTTTAGGAGTAAAGTTCAGTATAAGAGAAAAGTTCCCTCGCTGAATTTGGTGAGCCGTCAACAAACTTTCCAAGCGTTAAGGTGTGCATTTAGCACGTAAAAATGTTCAAGGTATTCTTTTGAAGTGTTAATTCTAGTTTGCTTTTTGCGGATATTTTACAATTTTCATTCAGACCACTTTGTAATTTTGAGATAGTTAAGTTCTTTGTGTGTTCACTTAACGATTCGCTAGTATTGCGGTTTTATATAAGAATTTTCCGGTATTGTTAGCAAAAAATTGGTTTTATGCTTCTTCGTGACGACAAAACCAGTGTGGTAAATATATTTTGACGACACGCCTTTTTAAGCGAATTATTAAAATAATCTTGCAGGACAAGTCACTTCTGGGGTTCCCATTTTCGACCTTTCAGTACTACGATCACATCTTCTTTGACGACTGAATGGGTGAAGCCTCCAGATCCCTTCGTTCACCAGCAGTTTGGTTCTACATGTATTTATATTTTACGTTATTGAACCTTTCGCGTAATTAAATTTTATTACTTTGCCCAAATTAATTAAATCAACTTTAATAATGAAATAAATTTTGTACGGAAGTGTTCTTTCGTGCCTAAATTTGTGGCGAGGATGCTTTGGCGTTTACCTGTTGAACCAAATGTTTGTGTGTGTGTTTGCGCAGTAAAAAATCACTTATTCACAAAAATCAGAACTTTGACTTTATGCAATTCGTGTTGTGTTGTGCAGGGTTAACTTTATGTTTATTGGCCAAATAAAGTTAACGTAATGAATGTAAAAGCATAAAAAATATTTTTTTTGTGTGTTCTAGGTTAGTTAAATTTTGTTAATTAGAAATCACGTGATTAGTAAGATACCATTATAATTTTTTCCTTCCTTATTTAGTTCTAAGTTTATTGTTTTTTTTATTATTATTGTGTTCCAAATGGCCCTTTACAATCCATATTTATGAATGTCTTGTTTGCGATTTTATAGCATTTCAGATTTGAAATTGTACTTAACTCAAGGTAAGTCGAAAGAGTACCTACTTGACGAGACTCTGGTAAACGGATGCTAGGATTTCTTTACCATGTCATAATGTATGACGACCATTGACACGTTCAAATTAAATTCACGACAGCATATTTCTTGGCGGTTCTACGCTTTCCCCTTCTGAGCTACCCCGTCCCCCCTGTTTAATAACTACTATTGTGTATATAACAGATTTTAAAGCCAAGAAGGTATTAAAAGTAGGTGATGAATTTATTGTGATATTGTTGTCCTTCCGGTAAAATTCCTTCAGTAGACATTCGAGCAATGCATCAGAAATGGCAAGTAAAAACACATGCGGGACATTAATTAAAGATAGTAACTTCCATTGTCGCATCAAAGAGATTTCTCTTAATAAATAACCTAATACAATGTAGATCTGAGATTAAATAGCCGAGTTTAAAGATTTATTTAAAAGAACAAAAGATATTAAGAGCACCTCACTGTATTCTACGTAACGTGGATGTCGGCCTCTGCAAACACATTTTATATGTAGAAATAGGAGAAAAGGAAAAAAAACCGTCACAGTGATTTAAAATACACAACCGCAGTTTTTCTCAAACTTTCATTTCTTTGAACCGAACTGTTCGTCACCGTACTGGCCTTGAATCAAAACATCTTGACACGAAAATTGCAGCGCCGGACTGGCCGGCACTGAACTGACCGCGCCCAACTGTCCTAGACCAGCAAATGAAATAAAACTATAATTAATCACGGTTCGAAATTACCTAATAATTTAAAAACTACGACTAGTTTCAGCCTGTTTTTTAATAATGTCTACAATTAATATTTTAGAATTACTGTTTTTAAAAAGCTGCTTAAGAGATACACAGATGTAGGTTTGTTATGCTGCACTACAAACTACTTTACTTAAAAATTACTAAATTAATACCACCACCAAGCTAACATTACCTTAAACTAACCCTAATAACTAAAACATATAAAAATAAAAAGGAATTCTAAATTATCAGCAACCTTTAACCTGATCATGGTGACGTATATTATCTGTAAAGCATTCATTGTAAAACTAAATTCTGCACCATTTACGTATGTTTGTCATAGTATACGTTTGGTCCCGAGATTTTTACAATTTTATATTTATATTTTAATTAATGACAAACAGTAATACTAGTTTATAAGTTTTATAATTTTTGTTACCTATATGATTCCATATTACGGTGCTATTGTTTTATAACCGGTCCTGTAGAGATCAATCTGGGTTGCTGCTTTTGTAAACTATTTTCCAGGTGAGACACCAAATGTTAACCTAGTAATATACTAATTAACGTTGCGATAATTATCTGTGATAAGTTTGTTTATAATATTACCTTAATCTTTTTTACCGAATGTGAACCAACTAACTATAAATTTTTGTTTTGTTTTCAATTAAAGAGCCTTCAGAAAGACCAGCCTTCACTGGTCGAAACGTCGGCAATAATTAAATACTAGTTTCATTTCAACCCCATTACATTCTTCTACGAGAAGGTCCACTGGGTGGAAACTAACCATTACTAGTATAAACTATGTAATGCTAACTGATAACTGTAACGACGATTGAATCTTTAAATGCAAATTGTTATCTAAACGATAACTTAGAATGCATACCTCACCTGAACACCTGATGCGCAATTCGCTATTGTTATGAGCTCATCAGAGCTGAATACTTAAGTGCGGTATACAACTGTACAAGAAAGCGGTTGGCCTTTTACATTCTCGTGGAGCAATGAACATAAGTGAAATGCATGTCTTTCAACATCTTGTGTATAAAAAAATACATACAAATATTATAAACTAAGTATATTAAGTATACACCTCTGATGAGCTCATAATAAGAGCGAAATGCGCATTAAAGTGTTCTTGCGTGCGTGTATGCTACTGTACAAAAATTAAATAATTAAGATACTTTAAAACAAATAAATAAGGAAAAATAAGAAAATTTTTAACCAAAATATTTGACAATTATGTAAATATAACATCAAAGAACGAAAAGGTAAGGTTATTTCTAAATTAAATATCCAAATAACGACAAAAAAGTTCAATAGCAAAATATGACAAAGTAAAACAAAAATTAAAAGAAATATTAAATATGACAAATAAAGTAACTAATAGTACTCAAAATTGAGGTATAACGGTCGCTAGGATGAGAGGCAAATTTACAAAGAATGCAAAAGTAAAAAGAAAATTAAGTTAATTTAAAATATAGAATTTGGAAAAAAATTAATTTAACGTCTTTAATCGCTGGAGTAATAAAGTTTTGACAACCGACAATTAAAATGACATTTAATGGTAAATAAATAAATGTAAAATTCAAATAAATAAATATCAAATCAGTAACAGTAATAATTCAGTTCTATGAAATGATAACAAAGAAATAAGGAGATGTAATTAGGTCAATGTATTTAATTAGTTTTTAGAATAATAAATTTATATCATTGCAACATTTTTACCCGAAAATCCACTAAACAAACAAAACGAACAAATCAACTTTGATGAAAGAATTAATTAACTTCAAGTTGTTTTTGATACGATATGAAATGCAAAAGACATCTTTTTTTGTATTTTCAGTCTAGGAGTATGAAATTTAATATGCGATGGTAATTTTGTTTAATAATTAAATTTAAAATAAACTATAACTTAATTTAAAAAATGCAATAAAGTAAAATACAGATTAATTTTTCAAATTTGTATGAACTCATGTAAAAGAAAATTCTTTAATATAACCTCAGGAAAAATTCGTTTAATAATTCCAATACTTCTAATAATTTAAATTAATACATCCAAAATAATAGAGCAAAACCATAATTTTACTAACCAGCGCTGCATTGTTTAAAGTTTTTGTAAAATATAAACATATTCCTAACAACCTATTGTATTATAAGATAAATTGTGGAGATTGTATGCATCCAAGTTAGATATCATAAGTTCTGTGGTTTTTGACAAAAATCAAACCAAAAGCTTAACAACACTATTACCAATAATACAACTAAATTGTTCGACCACTTTAAAGATTATTTTAGCTATTGTAAAATATTTCTTTAGAATTTTATAAAAAGGTTTTTAACGTTTTTTAATTAAAAGTTTATTCAAGTACAATGTACATAAATTGTGATGAATATACAGAATATATTTACTTACAAATTGAATGAAATCCAGTTTTTTACACTAGAATTCAATTTAATTTAACTTTTTTTTTAAACCGCCATATTACCAAAATGTGTTAGAAGTTGCTTCTATCAAAATACAATATTACATATGATATTCGCACTAAATGAGAAGTTGATTTTATTTTAGTTTATAGAAAATTACTTATAAAAGGTAATTAACCTATAAACAGTTTCACAAAGTAGTCACAAAAGTGAAAACCAGTAATTTAAAAATTTTGTAGGCGTTTAAAATTAATCCAATAAAGTATATTAAACTTCCTCTAAAAGTCTACAAACACTGCGAATATTTACAAACAATTAGAAATAAAATGTGAATTGTGATAAATAAGGACAAAATAATTTTTATTATACTGTTGTGAAACGTATTTACATTCATTAAAAAAACTGTTTGTATTTATATTAAGTTATTTGTTCGTAATTAAGAAGGATTTACTAAAGATCCACTTAATTAAGACAAGTTCCCAAGATTAACGCACACAGTTACTGTAATTGGCGATTTAGAAGGTGAAAAAATTAAAACGCATTTTATCATTACTTAATTTATTTTTTCATATTGTCAAGAACAATATTATAAACTTTACGCATAAGTTGAGGGGTTCTTATTCAATTCAATTAAATTAGTGGTGACTGTGTTTTAATCAAAAAATTTAATTAAACGGTTGCCGTGTTTCTATTAGATGTCAAAATTTATTTCGTTACACGATGGTGTATCATCTCTTTATTCTAAAAAATAATAAGTTGCATCATAATGCACAGATTGAACAAAACAGAATGGTTGTTTGTAATTACCTAGTATATTTTTGAATTCGTTTAATTAAGACATGCACGTAAGATTGATGTATACTAACTCAATATGTAATTTTTAACGTAATTAATTTAAAAGAAGGAAACAAGTAACGCACATCTTTTGTTACACAACTTATGCTGCTAGGGAGTAACGAACTCGAAATAATTTTTTAGTGTAATAATCAATTTAAAACAATGAAACAAGGTAAGAAACAATTACGCAGATTTTCTTCTTACTCAACTTGTATTGCTAAAATGTTTGAGTCTAATTTAGGTAGGTACACTCATGAAATTTAAAACTTGGACACCACAATTTCTGTAAACAAAAGTTTGCACATTGTGAAGCGGGCTTAAGGGTATCATTTACAATTCTAACAGCAGGTAGTCTCAGCAGGGGTTATCTTATAGAAGGACTGTAGAATGAATCATTACACTAAGCACGTTTTAGAAAATAGGTAATTTACGTTGCTTACTTAATTTTTTTCTTTAAAGAATATATTTGAAGGTATCGCTAATTAAACACCATAGCTCGATTAATTATCGAATCAAAATTTTGTTTAGGAAATGTTTACAAAATAAAATTAGAAATAATTTTGATTTAAAAACGTCTACAAGCAATAACTTTTAAATTAAATCAAAAACTAAACATGGTTATTTGGGTTGACTGATTATTACTTATTTTTAAATAAATCTAACCTACTAATTATTGTAAGTTATTAAAAAAATCATTAAACTCTCTATTCATAATATTTAGTCCTTACAAAATGTATATTTTATGACGTTTCATTTTTTCTGTAGTTAATATAAAAGTGAAAATAAAAACTAAGGCAATTCTTATTGTCAACGTATATATTTAGTTTTTGACAAGAATTTATTACATAATTATAATTAAGATACCAAGTTATAGTTTAAAATTAAATGAAAACTGTTTTTTTTTAAATAAAGTTATTACTATATAAATAAATATAAGAAATCAATAATGGGTGTGACCTTCATTATTATTGATACATTCTTGGAGGCGTCTGCTCATTGACGCTATCAAGGTATCAATATAATTAATATTAATCGTTTCCCATGCGGTATCAATGGCTGCAATTAGTGCATTACGGTTTACTGGTATAAAATTTGGCCCTTGTTGTCTTCGGATAACAGCAACCCAACCCCACACATTCACAGAAAAATAACCACTTCGTTTTTTAGGACATATGTGATTATTTTCGTAACGAGTTCCTTCCATTCTAAAAACTTTTAGTGGTCCATCGTTGCGGCTATTGAACGTTTCTTCGTCGCTAAAAATCACTCGATTCCAAAATTCCAAAGGTTCGTTCACATATCGCCTTGCAAATTCCAGACGACGTCTCATATTTTCGTCACTGAGAACTTCTTTCGCAGCAGCATTATACTTCTTTATTCCCATCTCCTTTAATCTTTTTGTGCAGTTATACGGCATCCGGAAAATGTGTATCTGCTATAGCCCTGGGTATGTAGCAAATGGTTGTTCTGTTACGTAATGAAACAACTCGAGATCTTGAGCACGTGTAGATACTTTAGGTCTACCACTTCCGATGGCTCTTTCCAAAGTGTGTTCAAGATTCCATTTTACTCGGTAATGCCCTACGGTGCTTTTTGGTATATCTAACATACGTGAAATTTCACGCACGCTACGGCCGCCGCTAATTCCGAAACAATCCGCGCTTTCAAATCAGCACCGAGATGAGGTGGCATTTTCACAACACTTGAAATTTTAAACTAAAATGGAATTTACATTTCTTACTTTATTTATTGGTTCACACTCCCCCTTCTCAAACAGTAGGTAATTGTTTATTTATTACATACTTCTAATGACCAATGTAACAACCCTTAGAGCAATATGACTCAAAGGAAGTAAATTAAACAAGCAAGGATATTCTATTGTTATTGAAACTTATTCATAAAGTAAAAGCCATTTCCTTATAATGCTAATGGACAAGATTTTCTTTTAAGTATTAAGATTACAATAGAGGACTTATAAACTTTCGAAAATATCTAATTATAAATATTTACACTGCAATTGCGCTTTTTCTTAATAATTTCTTAGCAATAACATACACGTTCTTGGTTTTTAAGTTGTCATAAATTTGATATGATATAAATTTGTGTTTCTAATATTACATCACAAACTAATCTTTATTCGCCAAAAATTGTTGCTTAAGTTGTAAAGCTTCGTACACACCTGAACAACAAACCGAGCAACAAACATAACAACGAACCGAAAGTCAAACAGAACGACAAACGATCTTTTTATGATTTCCACAATCCGAACAACAAACGGAACGTTTGTGCTGTTCCATAATTATTTTCAGTAGTTTTCAGTTCATATATATTTATTATTGAGAAGAGAAAATTGCGGAAAACAAGAAGATAGTGCCAACCAAATTTTTACGCACAAAGAAGAGTAAAAAATTATAATTTACTTCGCTTTTTTTTATTTTGGAAATTTCCCGCCCAAATGATGCTAATAGAGACATCATTTTTTCTTGCATTCTTAAACACTGATTAATTTAAAACATTTTTCTTCTGTCAACTCCATAATATTACCTAAAACACAACAAACCCACAAAAGGGAGGACAAAAAATAAATAATTTAATTCTCCCGCATAAGTTTGTTCGCCGTTTTGTTTAGATTCGTCCAAACCTGCAAACGCATTCGCGCGCATTTTCTTTGATGTCGGAGAAAAAACCGACAAGTTGCGGGAACGCCGCAAACCGTTCGTAGAACAATCAGGACTTGCGAATCTGTTCTAAAATTCGAACGTTCGGTTCGTTGTTCTGTTTGTTCCTCGGTTTGTTGTTCAGGTGTGTACGAAGCTTTACAATAAGCATATTAATATGAACTATATCTTATGAAAGGAGAGTTATGTAACTATAATTAACGACTTAACGTTACGTTAGTAGATTCCATTTACTATTTACACATATTTTCTTGGAACATTCGATAATTAACTATCGGGATATGATGACCCTATACTTCGCAGGTTGTGCGCAACTGGATACAAGCAAATAACTTGGAGCTGTTACCCTGGCCAGCAAAAAGCCCAGATTTTAACATTATCGAAAATGTTTGGGCTCGAATACTTGCTGTTATCCGAAGACAACAAGGGCCAAATTTTATACCAGTAAACCGTAATGCACTAATTGCAGCCATTGATACCGCATGGGAAACGATTAATATTAATTATATTGATACCTTGATAGCGTCAATGAGCAGACGCCTCCAAGAATGTATCAATAATAATGGAGGTCACACCCATTATTGATTTCTTATATTTATTTATATAGTAATACCTTTATTTAAAAAAAAAAGTTTTCATTTAATTTTAAACTATAACTTGGTATCTTAATTATAATTATGTAATAAATTCTTGTCAAAAACTAAATATATACGTTTTTAGTTTTTACTTTTTTTATATTAACTACAGAAAAAAATGAAACGTCATAAAATATACATTTTGTAAGGACTAAATATTATGAATAGAGAGTTTAATGTTTTTTTTAATAACTTACAATAATTAGTAGGTTAGATTTATTTAAAAATAAGTAATAATCAGTCAACCCAAATAACCATGTTTAGTTTTTTGATTTAATTTAAAAGTTATTGCTTGTAGACGTTTTTAAATCAAAATTATTTCTAATTTTATTTTGTAAACATTTCCTAAACAAAATTTTGATTCGATAATTAATCGAGCTATGGTGTTTAATTAGCGATACCTTCAAATATATTCTTTAAAGAAAAAATTAAGTAAGCAACGTAAATTACCTATTTTCTAAAACGTGCTTAGTGTAATGATTCATTCTACAGTCCTTCTATAAGATAACCCCTGCTGAGACTACCTGCTGTTAGAATTGTAAATGATACCCTTAAGCCCGCTTCACAATGTGCAAACTTTTGTTTACAGAAATTGTGGTGTCCAAGTTTTAAATTTCATGAGTGTACCAACTTATATAGTTAAAACGTAACGAATAATGATTATAATTTTTTAAATAAACACATCCGTTTAGGAATTGTTTAATATACTCCAATAAAATCAGTAGAATACAAAATTGTGTTAAATGTTATTGTGCTTAAATGTTAAATGCCTACATATCGATGATTATAATTATGTATTATTAACGTAAGATGGTGTTAAATAAGACAAGTGTTACATATTACAGCACTCTGAAATACTATAAGAATTTAAATGTAATAGGCATTTTAAAAACATAATTAAAGAGTTTTATTCAAATTTGATTTATATTTTTAAAATTATTTTGATAATTACGAAAGATTTACTTAAAATTTTCTTTTATTATAATAGAAAGATTTTACGCCACTTAATTTAGTAACGCTACACGTTATCCCTTATACTGCGGCTGCGCAGTAACATAAGATTAACGGAAAATAGTAATCGTACCAAAATCACGAATAAACAGATAACAGTTTTACTTAAGAACTCTTACTAAACTGATCGAGAATATACTGTTTAAAAACCAAGAGGTTAGTCAATTGAGACCTACTAGGCATAAAACCATGCTACTCTGATATAATTATTTGTCTAGGTATAGATGATAAAAAGTAATACTTGAAATAACTTAACATGTATTAAAATGTTATTTCCAAGTCATTAGCTGTGTATAGTATTAATTACTTTTATTATCGGAAACTTCATCAATACAAAGCGAAACAGAATGTAATTCAAGCAATATCTCTAAAATCCCTTAGTACGTGACATAAACGTCATCGCTTATTATGGTAACGTAAATGTCGCCGTAATAAAACAATATGCTTTTTCGTTAATCTTATGTTACTGCGCAGCCGCAGTATTATTGTTTCCTTTTTAATTTTTATGTTACTGCGTAGCGGCAGTGTAAGGGATAAAGTTCAAAGTTACTAAATTAAGAGGCGTAACATCTCTCTAATAAGTAACCAACACCAAAATTGCGTTGAAAAGCCAAAACATGGAAGAAGATTCTTTCAAGTCAAATAGGGTTTTCCACTCTTAAAAGTTCGTTTTCTGTTAGATTTTTGTTTGCTTGGCTTTCTACGTAGTTTATACTAATTTTTTAATCTATATTGGAAAATAAAATAAAAAATTAATAAATACAAGTTGCGATTGTTGCAAAACAAATTCTCATACAGGGTGTCGCAAACTTCCGACATTAAGAATAACTCAGTTGATGTAAAAAAGATATTACTTTCAAATTATAATACATTTAGTACAGTTGCAAAGTGCAAATTTTAAAATATTTTAGATTGTACAGGGGTGTTTAAAAAATCTTGCCAACACAAACTTATTTTTTTTAATAGAACATACTATATTTTCTTTAGAGGATCGAAAAGATCTCATCAGGTACTTTAAAAAATACAGCATATTAATATATTTTACAGGGCATTATTTCCATACGATTACGTTAACTATACAATTTTTCGTTTGCGCATGCTCGTTTGTTTTAATACGAATATTGCGAGCCATATGGTTGATAATATTCAACCTTAATGGAGCTGACCGCCATGTTCAAATTCGTTAGGGTTTCTGATATAAAATAGATCATTAGATGTGTTAATGGGTGTAATTAATTCATCTATAAACTGTAGTAAACAGCCAAACACAGGGTCCATTCCCTTTACTGCGTTCGTAAGTCTGCTGTGTACCGTTTTTGTACTCTCGTTGAAGGTTTTTGCTGCGTTTGTACCACCCCCCTGCCCAATATGGTAAATTATTTCTACCGCATTTCTTTTGAGGAAAGTAAGGTCAAGACATTTGAAGGCATAACAGTCTGTATAATTGTGCATATTTAAAACTGTAAGTAATTGCACTAAAATTTGTTTGATTACGATTAAAAGTTTTCTGTGTTTACTTAAAAAACTACAGAATGGCATGCGTATTTATTTTAAATTTGATTTGTATAGAGATTATTATGTATGTATGTTACAATCAAAGACCAAAATCATGGTCAATGTATAACATCTTTTCTGCGAAAATCGCGTTATGGTTTTTTTGAAAACGCCCAGGTCGGTATTGGTATTTGCAAATTGATCACATAGCAAAATTTGTGTCGTGGTTTGTGTTTTGATCAAATTCTTTCGACCCTATTTCATAAATTTGTGTATACATATGATATTCTCTTGAATATATTTGTATGTTAAATTAAATTTTGATTTGGTTTAGTCGGTTAATTTTGTTTGATTTGTGCGTGTTCTCCTTTTTTATATGCAAAAGGGTGGTACAAGCGTCCGCTGGAAGTTTGCTTACAGATGTGGTAGTGTACCGTTTAATATACATTTTATATATTCTTATTAAACCAATATAGAACTCAAGTTAAAATTAAATCAATCCGGAAGAATTTGCATAGAATGCATGTGTGGGTGCTATTGTGTAATATAATACAGTATCAAACGACTTTAAGTATTGTATAAACCAAAATAGTTCTTTGTATTTTTTGTTGTTGATTTGCCTAAACATGTTCGCTTTCGTATAAAATTTTTTGATTTTGTTTGTTAAATTATGTTAAAAAATATTTTGCTGATACATTATATTACCTACAACACATTTCAAAAGTTTTCTGCAATCAAGGACAGTTTGTGGCGGTACGGGCAGGATCACTTTCAATTATAAGCTGCTCTTGTTTTGGAGATATTAGTCATTCAGTTGTCAACAAGTTAGTGTGTGCGTGTAGCATTCAAATTTTTCGATTTTGAAGTTAGGTAATTACCCTGTTTTGCTAGATGCGGTTTACGTAACATTTATTCCGAATTAATATGTTGTTTTCAAAGTATCTAAGAGACTAGTATTCTAACGCTAAAGCGGTTTTAGTGAATTTCCGCACAACGTTTCCATAAGGTAGTTTATGCTTTATTGTGACAACTGCTGGTGTGACATTTAGTAAAAAGAATTTCTGTAGCGATATGCCTTTTCAGGTACCTTGTAACAACCAAAATTATTACACTTTCCGTTTGTCGACTTCCCCACCTTGTGACTGTTGTCCGTGCAATTGACTTCTATCAAGGCCTTTACAGAAAGTGAGTACTTTCGCAAAGTAACGAGGTGAACGAGGGCTGTAAGTTAATCACCAACTCATCTTTGTTTGGCGTTTTTTTAACTTTGACAAATTTGTTAATACCACAAAGCAGACTCTGGCAAACCATGCCCATTTCCCCTTGACCTACGGTGCACTCCCCAATTTGTGTTGAGTGGAATTCTATTTGTACGTAACAAAGCATTGATAAAAATCTAAATATATTTAGAATTTAAGACAACCACTTACTAAACAATCTCTTTAAATTATAACATAATTATAAACATAACCTTACATCACATACAATTAATTTCTTATGGGTCAAGCATCTTTCTGACTATGAAATAACACATAATTTAATAGGCATATATGGATATTTGATGTGAAAAAAATTGTAAACAAACAATTTAATTCAATTATTGTAAATTAGGTGCTTAGTTTGCAAAAAGAATAACAGTTTGAAATACTTATTCTACCAACGCTATGGGCTATTATAGGACGGTTTGCGTATCGTAATAAATATATTATAGAAAAATTATAAAAAAAATTGTGTAATTGGTCATTTTAAACAAATAAATGAGGCAGGAACTATTAAATTAAAAAAATACTAATTTAAAAAAAAATGTAAATGCTTATTATACTCTATGAAACCAGTATACTCTTGTGGTTGTATTCCAATCAAAATAATGCTTATAAGTTAACGACATCTAGTGCCGACACGTCCAAAATTAATTTGCATTAAAGCAAATGTCGACAAGTTGCTTAAAATTAATGTAATTGGCGATTAAAAAAGTAAAACCAATTATATTGTTCAAAATTTGAAAGCGTAACTTCGGGTATCCCTCAGATTGTTATAATGTAATGTAGAGTACAATAATTTTTTTAATAAATAAATATGCTAAGGACACGGTTGTTGTACTCAACTGAACCAATATACTGTAGTTGTTGTGTTTTTATTATAAAACTGAGCAAACTATTATACGTAAAAGTTTGGACACATATACAGGGGTGTTCCGGGAAAATGTTGGGAAATCTGTAGGATTCGATAGAGAATGAAAAAATAAGATGACGAAGTTTCTTCAAAAAAATTTCTTACAGGGCCTTCCTACAAAGGTATATGCTCCTAGAGGATTCCGCTGGAAATTGAACAACTTTTGAATTATTTGATCGAATTTTTAGAAAATTTGAACACTAGTAAGGTTCCTTGAATCATAAACACCTTGTTTAGTTTTCCAAGACCATACTAAGTTTTACAACTTAATGCTAATATTTTAACATTATCTGTGATAAAGGTTTCAAAATAATAAATTTAGGTAGCTGGCAAACTAAATAAGGTAATTATAATTCAACAACATTATTTTAAGAGATCCTTTGCCATGTACACTTTTTTGTAAAAATTCTATCAAATAATTCTAAATGTTATTCAAGAAAAACTCATTTCTTGAGTTCATCAGGAGCACATATCTTTGTAGGGAGGGCCTGTAGGAAACTTTGAAGAAAAAGTCAGTGTATTACTTATTACACCACTTGTCTCTGACAAGACGCAATACGACTTTTGTTATAGAGAAAAAATAAAATTAATCTACTATGCTAGGAAATTTTCGTGTCGATGCTTACGATGCAAGTTACAGCTGAAATTAGAAAAATAAAATATTCTACAATATTATATGTTTACTATTTTGTAATTTTTTAAATTTTATAGTTCTGTTCAACGTTTAGTCGCTTTAAAACTTTCTAGTGGAAGTAACAATAATCCAAATTCTTTTAGCGTAGAACTTTAAGTTTTGATATTAATTAAGTAGTACTTTAAATTGTTTATACGTACTACACTTATTAGCATTTTATGAATGGAAACTATTGTAAAGACTGCAGTTATGTGGTAAAGTTATTTGTCCCTCAAAGACTTCTTCTTGACCATGTGTCGTGGAACTTATGATTTTTAATGGGGATTGTAAACGGTAAATAGTCAAGAGTTTGTTCATTTATTATAAATACTTACCGGCATAGCATAACTTCAAACAAATCGGCCGGTATCAAGCCCGCAAACAAATTCACAGAAAAAAATGTCTATATCGTTAAAATTTTTTTTACAATACTCACAGTTATTGTATTTACTTCTAGTTTTTTATTAGTAAAACCGGAAAATAAATATAGAAAACATGGAAAGTAAATAAATTAATTCAATTTTTATTTCCGGTTAAACTTGAAACTGACACAACTTCGGTTTTTTAAATGACAACCTTTATAATTTTTGACATTTTTAAATTTCTCGTTTTTTTTTTAACATAAAATTTTATAGGTTTTACACTTTGGTAAACCTCCTCACGAACTGATTTAAACAACAAAATAACTGTGCCCATGGAAAACCGTAACAATTACGGTAATGGGCTATGATTGCCATAACGTTTTGCCCCTTAGCTTTCTTAACGCTGTAGTTTATTGTGATTACAACACTTATTAAATTGACGTCCAACTCATATCTCTGAAAGGTGAGTTTAATTGTTTAAATTTTAAATTTAGTAATTTAGTCATCTGTTTAATTATCTAGTGATCTAGTTATCCAATTTTTGGTCCTTATATTATTTTTTAATGTGATGAATTTGTACTAATTTTGTTTTACCGTTACCGATACCGTTTTCTTAATGACGTTAATGTATTAATTATTTATGCATTATTCTAGTTGTGTTGTTTTCTCAAAAATTACAGCCTTAAAAAAGCCCTCACAATAAGGGGTGAAACGTCGGCAATCACATCCTATTGAATTGTTTGTCCTCCCTACCTCCACAAAGAAAGAGTCCTACAAGACCATGTTATTTAATAACATAATAATTACTTTAGCAGCAATTTAACATAGAGAGCCTTCGTAAACCACGTGGTAAATGAAAACGACAAGAAAATGAGTTGGAAATTTTCATTTACGAAAGACTAAATTTACGTTTGCCTATCAGCTCTAGAATTGAGAACAACGGATTCATCAGTACGTTACGCAAATTAATAAATTAAAAATTATGTTTTATTTTTTTCTTTTTAATGTTGGCAGTTCTGTTCCTATTGATCATAAAAAATGTCAAAACTGTAGTATTTTGTCCTTTTGTGGAGCTTATAGCAAAACTTTCTTATGTTTGAATGTCACGTAAAAAACAAATTTGCGTTCTTTTCGGTTTTAACAAAAAATAATTTGAAAGTACGTCACTACAATTAAAAAACTATTTTTTTTGAAATTGCGAGTTGTTAATCGTTCTTTTTTACTGAATTTTTTATACTTAACTTAGTGGTTAAGAGAGAGAACAACCCTATAATTTTTTTTATAAACAAATGTGTTTAAGAAATTAATTACATCAGTATGTTTTAGCGACTGTGTACAGAACAAAAAAAGTTGCACATTATTGTATGGATGTCTAAAATTCGTATGGTAATGCAATTAGGTTTTATTATAAAATTCTAAAAAAAAATTATCAAGTTTTAATTTGTATTATAATTCCAAAAATAAGTTGCAAAAGTTTTGAGTGCGTGCAGAGTACATACCTGTCTTTATTATTACGTGACATTCTATAGAGTACACACAAATGAATTTAATTGTTTAATAAATTATAAAATTTAGACAACTTTAAGTGCCTTACAGCTAATATTACTTAAGTTGTCATTCTACTTATTAGTAGGTAATTGAAAACGTTTTTGTTAATTAAATGAATAAATAGTTTCGGAGTGCAAAGAATTTTTGTATACACGGTGAGAATAAAATAATAGATAATGAAACAGACTTTTAATGGTGATTTTAAATATATTAATTAGACAATCTAATGTCCCCATTAATTGAATAAAAGGTTTTTGTCTGGAAAATTACGCAGATTGAAATTATTCATTTTGTTGGTATTAATAGAGCTTTAAAAATTTAATAGTAAGCGATACTTTAGGGAACCATACTTAGAATAGTAAAAAATGTTGTTGAATTAGCGACAGATCATTGGAAATGTCTGTGAAAACGATTGTTCTAACAATGTACTCAAGGGAACTTTTGCTACATATCTGGCGCGTATCACTAAATTATGTACTAAATGAACGAGAAGTTTAAGTTTTAACAGAGATATTAGACGCGCAACTTAACAATGGAAATACGGCGATACAACAAGAGATGAAGATATTTTCTTTAGCTTTTGTTTACCTTTTATATAACTTTCTATTGATATTTACTCGTACAATTAATTTGGTTACGCAGTATTGTGTTGTGTATCTAATGCAATATAAATTAATCCACGAGTTTTGGTTTGCGCTTTTTTAAGTCGGTAAAAGTTTTACTATATTTTTTTAAATGTTTGACTTAAAAATTAAAACGTGGAAGAAAATTTATTTATTTTTGGTTGGTTGCTGAATTCAAAACCTAAATAAATTTTTAGAAATCGACTTACGTCTAAAATTGAATAAGTACCGACAATGCTCTTCGACGTGGCTGTTCTTTGGGGGGATGACGAACGCACGATTGGAAACAAAGTGTTGTTACGCGGCAACTACGGAAGCTGTGTTGAAAGTTGGAAGCGCGTTTCCGAAAATCTTCCAAAAGGGCGCATGCGGCGACAGCTTCTTCGGTTACCACCTCCTCTGAATGGCCGTTAATTGCGGCTAAGATGCTTTCTGCACCCGCCGGTCGTCAGAGTTATTCAGTTGGATAAGAGGATGGAGCGCACCCTTCTACTCATATATCAACTAATGCGAACCTTACGCTGCCAATCGTCTTCTCCTAATTTTAACAGTAGCGACTTCTTATTTTTTACTAGTTTTGTAAGTTTAATGAGGTGTATCGTGTACACATATCCTCTTACGTATGCTTAAATTTTTGTTGGATAAGCCTGCAATGGTGGCATTGACAACAGTTGCTGCTGAAGAACGCTTACGGCTAACGAAAGGAACCGAGCCACAGACGACCCAAAATTTACGAGTATGGCTTTTCTCTACATGGAGTTCCATGCTTCGACGTAGTTTTATGCTGGCTGGCCGCCATAAATGTTCAAGGATTGCTTATACTATACACCTTAGGTGTGTTTTGCGCCTCCGATACGTCAATGACAGCCGCTTGTTCTGTATTCTCTGAAAAATTTTTCAAGTGTCTAAACTCTATAACCCCTTTTACAGTAAAACTGTTACAACAAGAAACTATATAAACGCAGTGACCATCTCAACTGGAATCCCGCATGTAAATCACTACACCGACTGAGGCTACCGGTCGCATAGTTATAAATCTGCCAAACACACGTCGGTCAGGCGTCGCAGCTTCTCTTACTGCACACACTCGTACCTCACTAAGCCGCAACTATAAATTTTCGACCTTAAAACCTAGAGTTATTTAAAACTTATATTACCGGATATTCATCTACACCTTTGTCGCAATAAAAAAATTGGTATTGTACCATTTCTCAATAAAAACTGATACAAGTTATAACTCTAATATGTTTGAATAAATCTAGATCTACAATGCGTTGAATAATGAATGAGAAGGGAGTGACATTTGTTGCAAAAAGAACAATGGAATAAGCTCCAAGTGTAGATTTAAACTACGGTATTGCACAGAAAACAACCAATTAACACAGCTTGAATACGAATAAAATGATGTAAACCTATTCTCTACAAAGTTCTGCTTTTTACACAATAATATACAAATAAAAATTTTGATTGAAATTCTGTGAATTAAAACGTTAGTCGGTAAATTAAAATTTCTCATTAATCGGTCTACGAACACGTTTTTTGTTAAAAGTTTATGAAAATTTAAAAAAACAGAATAATTTGATTGATAATACGATAACGGATATTTGAAATTCGGTGTGCTTTACAACAACATATAACTGCAAAAGCATGAATATTGAGGTTCCTGGGGCATTAGTAGGTACATATCGCTGGCAGCGAGTGATTGGTTGACGGACGCCAACCCGCCCAAGCAGCACCCGCCATTCAGTTATTGATGCCAGCAACCAGCGAATCACATCACATGAATGCTGAATTTCCCCAGCGTGCAATAGCCTCTGATGGACTGCGTGAGCTCGGCGCAACATTGTTCTGAATGTGGCACATAATAACTGTAAAAGAAACTAATATAGTAAAAATCACATTACCAATCGGTTTACATTAAATACCGTTCACCAATTATGTATTTACTGTTTTACGACAAACCAAATTTACAACCATAACAGCTTAATTAAATCAGTCAAAACTTTTAAATTTCACTTAATCTTATTAACTTCTTTCTACTTTAAGTACTGTCGTACACAATTACCAAATAATTTTTAAATTTCAATCACGTCACACGTATAAACAACATAGGTTCCAAACAACTACGTTCCGCAATCTCGTGGAACTTCAACAAACTTAACTCCAACACAGATAGAATTCGCATCAAATACACCCCTTGAACATTCTACTGATGCTTCCCGCTATTCAAGTTATTGATCCACAACTTCTAAAAAACAGAAAATCTGCGCAAAACGGCGTATCCTTTCTCATCATTGGTTCAGTACAAAGAAAATTTAAAATTGGTTTGGTTATTTGGTAAACGTAAGTTGTTAATGTAAGGCGATATAAATAAAATGTGTAGTAAGGATTTTAGATAGTACATTATTATATTAACGACCCTTTTGGCGTGTGGAATTAACAACTTCCAAAGTAGATTGGAACACGTTTTAACAAAAGTTTAATTCTACACTGCATGTTATGTAAAAAAGAATTATCTGGTAATTACTAAATTCCACCACGGAATAATGTAAACTTGTACAAAGTACTTATTGCAAAATACTTTGACAAACAATTATCCACTAAAAGGTTAGTTTCAGTATCTAATCTATGCTGATGTGACAATTGAAGGCAAAAATGCTTTGACTTGCGGCAACGAAGATAAATGAGAATAGTTTAATTATTTTGAAACTGGAGCTTGTTTAGTGAAATTGCATGAGTAGTAGATACTAACCAATTGTATTTAATTTACTTAATCCATATTTATAGTTATTATAATAACTACTCTCCGTTGACCATGCATTTATGACTTTATATGTAATGTAAACAAAATTGATCACCGTTAATGACAACTTTATTAATAAACGATTTTCTATTAATGAACGATTTTAGTATAGAGCCAAACAAGCATACATACCAAGCATGCATCAAGTTGTTTTTTTATCCACCACCATATAAAATAAATATAAATAAAAAAAATCTGGTCATATAATTTAAAGCAAAGAAAGCTTTAACCATAACAAAGCGGAGATTAATTTATAGTTGTAATAATTTTCTTTTGTTTACACAAACTTTGAGACATTTTTGTACTGTGCGAAACATTCCGATGGATAACATTTAATAATCAGGAAAAGGTCTGTAGGTCATCTATTTCAATGTAACTATTGTCTCTGGGCAGCTCCTTCCAATATTGTTTACGCCTTGTTCAAAAATTAAATTCGAATATCTTGGAAGGTATACGATATAAGTTCCTCTGTTTGCTTCTAGTGTTGAACCTAGCATCGTGTATTAAAACGAGAAATAGCGCTATATGTGTATATAAGAGCTTTTTGAGGACTTTTTCAGTTGTAGACGACGTGCAAAATTGTAATTCTGGATTTAATTGAGCTCAACAGGTACAAATTGTAAGTATAGTATAATAATTCTGAGTCTAATCTGATTTAACCTCACTTTAGTTGGAAGCTTTTAATTGATTTATGTCTGTCATTTTAAATTCAAATATGATATTAATGATGTTATAAATGATACTTTACAAAGGTCAGAGAAGCACATGTTATCAAGTTCTACCACATTTTTTTGGGCAAGATATGAATTACCTGTCTCGCGGGAGAAAATACCTATGCAAGTGGGTGGCACGTGCGGAGCGTCATACATTTGATAGAAATGTGGAGCTTTATGCTATTAAAAGGAGATGTGCAAGCTAGCAGTTAAAGGAGACCGGTGGTTATAATGTGGAGGTAAGACATTTGCATCGGGTTAGTTAGTTTTTCATCATTTACAAAATGTTTATATGCTTTTAAAAATATATGGTTGCATACAACCCCAGAGAAAGGTAAAGCTAAAAAACTTATTGCACCTGTCCACGAGGGGGTGAAGTAACCAAGACATGATATGGCTGCAATCTTTACTGTATCATGGATATTATAACATAAGTGCTAACAATTGATACTGCGGGCTGTCAGTGGAAAATGGTAACAGACTCCACCTAAACATCAGAAACTAGTTGAAACCCAGCCATCTTTTCTGTAAAAAAAGGGCCACTAAACGTGATCCTGTACAGTGCTCGGAAATATAGCGGCTGCACAGGCTTTGGGATCCCGTAATGTTGTAGGCTTTTGGTTGCTAAGGCTCAACCTTTGTGGAAGCCACTACAATACCCAACATTGCAGATATCATTTTCAGTAAGGAATATCTGGTGGCTGCAGTGGATAAGCTGAACGGTTTCTCTTGGAACAGAACAAGGTCGTTCAATTTATATCAATCGTTTAATGTGATCGAACGTGTTTTTTGTACTCGTAGAAAGTATTAGTATAACGAGGTTATCGAAGCGGCACCCATCCTGCTTATAGGATGGGGCCCTGTGGGAAATGTGGCGAGGCATAAAAAGAAATGAGAAATAAGTTGTATGTTCTGGACTTTGTGATAAAAATTACTACGCAAGATGTGGAAATATTCTGAATGTGGACGTATACAACTTAATTGCATGACTAACAAAAATGTAGGTTGGCTTTGTAGATTCTTGTGTAGATACAAAAAACTATTTAAAATGGTGCTCGATGGAAGGACTGCACTTACAAATATAAAAGATACAATACAGAAACAAGATGAAAAAATCGATCTTTTAACTTAAGTTGAAAAAGCATGAGCCAGTTTTAATGATCAAACCCAAGAAAGAGAGCTGAAAAGCACAGAAGCTCAAAGTTAAAATTAAGAAAACTATTGATTCCTACAAATTAAGATGTATCGGATTTCGACCAATAAGGAATGGAGGAATTTTAATAGAATGCAAAAATCAAGACACAATAAATAAGCTTAAAAACGGCGGAAAGCAAATTAGGGTCTACGTATGAGGTAAAAATACCACAGGAAAAATTGCATCCAAGGGCTAAGATTATCAGGCTTACAGAAAAATTGTTACCGGAAATAATTAAAGAAAAAATAAAATTGCAGAACTATAAGTTGAATATGGACGAAATGTTCATAAAATTGTGCATATTAAGGAGAATAAAGAGTGAAAGATTATATTGCCTATGCAGAAGTAAATGAGTTAGTACACCGGATTTTTATGAAAGAAGAAAGAGTAAATATAGGCTGGGGCAGTTGTCGTGGTTTATGATGCTGTAGAAATCTACTAGATGTTTTTTGTGTAGCGGGTTTAATCATAAAGCTTCCGAATGCAAATTCAATACGGCCTGCCCAAATGTGCAGGGACCTCATCTTTAAGTGAATGTTCAGCAGGCGTATACAATCTGAAGCGTGTTAACTGTGTGGAGACGATGGATAAATTGAAAATTAAACTAGATGTCAGACATCCCACATGGAGCCGTGAGTGTCCCGTTTTCAGACGGAAATTAGATCATGAAATAGAAGCGCTTAAAATTAATTTTTAGTAAGTAACAACTGCGCTGATATTATATACTTAAACACTCAAAGTATGATAAACATATAGGAAGAAACTTGAAATTCTAATGTATGATAGGCAACCAAAATTATGTCCTGAGTGAAACTCGTGTAAGTGATGATGTAAATGACGGTGAAATTAACTTTCCAGGATACGTAACGGTTCGGTGCAATTCACAAACACGCTATACAGGTGGTAGTAATAATAATTAGCAATAAAATTGAGTTTTCAGTGATCTCCCACCATACGTTCAATAATAATTTTTGCTACTTTGTGTTAAGATTACGCGAGGCTTTCATACAGGATTCTATACTATCCTTTATCATTCTCCAAGCTCAAGTGACGCATTGTTTATAGAACAACTTGAAAATTGGTGCAACGATACATTGACGGATAGGAATGAACGTACAATTGCAGGTGACTCTAATATAGACGTATTAAAATAATTTCTCACAGCTCAAAACTATTAAAATTATATAATAATGATACAATTGTCGACTTAGTAATAACAAATAATACAAACTTAAAATGTAAAGTGTTAGAATCTCCTAGTAACAGATCACATTATCGAAATTGCAGTAGGAAAACAATTTCAACAGAAGTCTAATTATGAAATTAGGACAATAAGTAATTATGCAAAATATTCGCAAAGTAACTTATTAACCAGATTAAGTGTATGCAATTGGAATGTGCAAAATCATGATATAAATGAAATTGCTGAAAATAGTACGTTGTTTAAAAAAAATGCAATGAGATCTAGTTACATGTAAACTAATTAAAATAAAACAAAACAATCCGTGGTTTACATTAGAATTGCGACATTTACAAGAAAAACAAGACAGACTGTACGAAATTGCTAAATTAACAAAAAATATACAATACTGGACACTTTATAGAAATAGTAGAAATGTATTGTAAATACCATAAAAACTTACAAATATAAATATTTCCAAAAGAACATTCGGGAAAATATTAGGAAACCTGGGGTGAATTTGGGGAGGATTATTAAAGCATAACAAAAGGGCAAACAAAAGTACCTAAAAGCATACTTTAATAATGTGGAATTAACAAATGCGAAAGAAATAGCAAACAACTCAACGAGTACTTCGTAAACAGCATTGTGGAAATAAACACCTCTATTCCTGAAAATTGAACCACAAATATATGATAAAAAAAATACGAATACCTTCAAATTTAAGGGAATCAATCTAGATGACTTAAAAACGATAATTTCTTTAATTAAAAGAAAGGGTGGAACCAATGGCATAACAGCAAAAGTAATTACAGATGCGTTATCAATGATTGGAAATTTATTTGTAGAAGTAATAAATAAGTCCTTGAGAGATGGAATTTCTCCTGAATCTTGAAAAATCAATAATTGTACCTGTTCCAAAAAACTGCAAATACAAAAAAATGTGAAGAGTTTAGACCTATCAATGCGTTACCAATTTATGTGAACTGCAATAAACTTTGTGCTTACAAAGTGGAAAAGTGAATCTTGACTTAAATAAAAGTGTAGTTGCGGTGTTCTTAGATTATAAAAAAGCGTTTGAAACTATTGACAGCAAAATGCTGTTAGAAAAACTGGAAAATATGGTATCCGTGGTATTGAACACAAATGATTTCAAAACCTTACATCGCGCAGTCTGATAACATCATATGAAGGTGGCGAGTCTTCCGAAATCCCAAATAACTTAGGAGTGCCCCAAGGGTCAGTTTTAGGTCCTATCTTGTTTTTAATATACATAAATGACTTGGAATTAAATCTAAAATTCAGTAATATTAATTTGCGGATGATACATTAGTGTCCAGCGCAAATGAAAATGTAAACTTAGCAATTAGCAACTTAAACTCGGACCTTGAAGTTATTACTACGTGGCTGCAAGTGAATAAATTGAAATTAAATACATCTAAGACTAAATATACATAAAGACAAAATATAGAATTAGAAAGAGTTAATCAAATTAAATACTTAGGCGTAGTAATAAATGACAAATTAAATTTTTGAGGAATATGCTGACTACATTATAAAAATAGTTGCACGAAAAATTGGCCTACTTGGTAGAATATCTAACAAATTATCCATTCAAGCAAGAATTACTGTTTATAAAACGATCATTGCGCCACACTTTGATTATTGCGCTAGTATACTATTTTTATGTGCAAATTCTGTTATTAAACGACTTCAAATTCAACAAAACAAAGCAATGCGAATAATATTACAGTGTTCAAAATATACCAAAATTACTGAAATGTTAGATACCCTACAATAGCTAAGTATAAAACAAAGAATTTACTTTATTACATTAAATCTAATATTTAAAGCGTGTACTGGTCTACTGCCATCGTACATGTCTATGCCTCTAATCTATAATTATGAAATACATGATTATAATACAAGGAACTGTAGAGATTTTCGGTTACCTATGTTTTAAAATTGAAAACACAAAATTCTTTCATGTACAAAGGGATACAATTATTTAACAACCTTCCTAATGAATTAAAACAGGAGAACAATATTTATTCATTTAAAAGGATGTTAAGTAGTTATGTAAAAATAACATTTAGTATATAAGCAATATATTGTTTGTTTTTTTATGACTAATGTATTAGTTTTATTAACTTAATAAAAACTATTATTATTATTATTATGATTATTATTGGAGGTATAGTGGAACCACTTAAAAAAAGGTTTTTTTTTTATAAACTCTACATGCCCATGTTGTGTGAAATAACAAACCCATTAAGGTGAAACCAAGCTTCATCGTTATAGAGTCTAAGTTAATATGCCTCCGATAAAAACGTTGAAAAACTATTGCCACTATTGAACACGTGCACGATAGTCAATCCTGTCTCAATAAGTTGGCACACAGTAGAGATATAAAGAATATTTTTGTTCGGAACGATGTGACAGTTATTATTGAATGTTCAACTTGTATTACAGGCAACGTAGAGATGTACTTGGTGTGTTTTTACATGATTTATCAAACACTGTCAATCACTTCTGGTGTGTCACTATTAAGCAGGTAAAGAATGATCAAAATCAAAGCTCACAAAAATAGAAACAATGAAGTTGGGTTACGTTATATAATTGAAAAATTGTGGTAGGTTCAAAAACGGTTCTTTCTAAAGGTGCGTTTACAATTGCATACATTTTCTAAAATTAGTAAAATTACAAAGTACTGTCGACAGAAAAGTTGAGTAACTAACTCTTGAATTAAACGGCGATTAACAATCTCAAACATTAACGCGCTCGTTAAATAACTATTAATTCACTACCCAGTTGACGAATTTAAAAAAAATATTTAGTAATTTTGTGCTATTTATTGCTGATACTTAAAAATTTTGTGCTAGTATATTTAACCTCTTAACGTCTATCGTTCCGAATTAGCAACGTTCCAAATTTCGCTCTTAAAATGACATATGCACACTGAATTTGTCATATCGCAATTAAGAGACCGTTGTTCCTACTTGGGAACATTCATATGAATGAAAATTTTACCCGTAGTGTCATCTGTGTACAATGACGGAACGCGATGTTGAAAGTAAAGGCGCTGATTCGATAATATTTTAAAATTGTTGTAAAAGTGTAAAAATAGATCAAAAAAGCGTAACAACAAATAACCTATTAAACAAAAAGTTGACCCAGTGAAATCAGCAGTGGAGATTGAAAACGTTAAGTACTTGAAAAATGGCGGGATTGTAATTAGCTGTAATGATCAAAATGCAAAAGAAAAATTTTTAAATGAAGTTAAAAACGAGCTTGGTATTAATTACACTACAGAATATGTCAAAATGAAATCACCAAAATTTATATTGAGAAATGCGGAACTCGAGTATTTGCAGAACTCGGATGATGATATTCTGAACGATGTCATTGAACAAAAACAGTTACAGGATTTAAGAAAATCGTTACAAATTTGTTAATCGCAATAAGAAGAACTGCATAAATATGTTATTTGAAGATGACTGTAATACACACAGACACATAATAGAAAAAGACAAACTGTTTATTGGCGGGAGACAATGTTGGATTTCTAACTATGTTGATATTCGTCGTTGTTATAATTGCTTAGGCTTCAACCATTTTGCTAAGGATTGCAAATCAGAGAAAGTTTGTTCCATTTGTACTCTAAAACATAGATATAAAGACTGCACTAATAAAAGCTTAGTACAATGTATATACTATAAAACTGTAAACTGTAAATTTAATCTTACTATAGACGTTAATCACTCGGTATTTGATGTCAAATGTCCATGTTACACAAGAATTTTAAGAACCCAAACTGAAAAAATTGGTTACCAATAGCAATCACTTCACCACCAAAACATGCCGAAACCAAAAATGGATGTTCAAATGAAATATCCCACAAATCAATTTTCTATATTCCATCTAAATACAGGGTGTCCCAGTTAAAAGTTACTACATGGGGATTTCGAAAACGGTAAGAGATACAATATTGGTTAAATAAGAAACAAGTTGCGCTATTCTGAACCCAATCAGATGCTGTATTAAAATTGAAAATATCTACAGGAGTGTTCAAAATATTATGTAAAAACTAAAAATTATAGTTTTTGAGAATTTGAAATATCTTCGCCATCTTGTGAACCAGTTTAATGAAATTATGTAGTTTTGTATAAGCGACTACGGCCAATCCAATGGCTTCAACGAATTTTTCTAGACATTCTAGTTTTTTTTTGCAACTATAGCCAACTTTGTTATTTCTTATGGCCGCCATATTGGATTTATACGCCATTGAATAGAGCATAAGAAAATCTCTTCAACTATGTGTAACAAGTCTATCTTTGGATGACAAAAAATGTTATTTGAAAAATGCCGTAATTGTGTTTGTTGTCATAGCTATATAACTATCTGCCAAAACTTTGTTGTTTATTGAATTTATCGGTAAAGACCATAACTTTTTTTACCTTTGATCGAAAAATAATGCAATTTCTTAAAAATTATATTTTATTTGTTATACTAAATTTAACAATTAAAACATTATGATTAAACTCAAAACAAATCAGAAACGAGAAATCGATGAAAAAGTGTTGATTAACATAAATTAAAGTAAATTCTAAAGTTGTTAATAATGCACGTCCTGCATCGATGAATTAGAGACATACATACATCTTTCACCATTTGTCCAGGCATTTCTTCTATGGCTTGAACAACGGCTGTCTCAAGTTCTTCTACCGTATTATGAAGAGTACAACAAACTTTATCCTTCAAGTATCCCCAAATGAAAAAATCAAGAGGCGTAAGGTCCGGTCAGCGTGCAGGCCGGGCAATCGGACCTTGATTTCCAATCCAGTTATTTCTATGTTGCTGATTCAGAAAGTCAGTTATGATTCTTGCATTATGTGGAGGTGCTCCATCTTGCTGGTACCACATGTTAGTAACATCTTGAAAAGGCAAAGTTTCGTTGACGTAATTTTGTAATATATCAAGGTATTGAGGTGCAGTCAAATTATTATGATAAATGTTGAATAGAACGTGTCCATTTATGACTCATAGCCATACATTAAAACCCCACCTAACTTGATGGTGCGCCTCACGATTTAATAATGGATTTTGATCGGCCCAATACACGGTGTTGTGCATGTTAAATACCCCGCAGTTTGTAAATCTGCTTTCATCGGACCATAGAGCCTTAAGCCAAAATTGAGGATTTTCTCGCCTGGTTACCGTCTTTCTGGATATCGTTGAAAGTACATATCTTGAGCTCGTTTACCGTTCTTATGGCATAAAATGAAGTACTCATACATGTCCAGTTTTTCCATATTTGAAAACGTTTCCATATTAAATTTAATTGGTAGTGTTACTCAAAAGATAGCACAATTATTTGAAAACTTCAAAACTCTTTACCGATAAATCTAATAAACAACAAAGTTTTGACGGATATGTTACGTAGCTATGACAACAAACAGAATTAGCCGACATTTTACTTTACAGGCAACTAAGTGAAAAACGGTTTTTCAAATAAATTTACATCCAAAGATAGACTTGTTATATATGGTTGAAGAGCTTTTCTTATGCTCTATTCGATGGCGTATAAATCAATATGGCGGCTATAAGAAATAACAAAGTTGGTTATAGTATATTATATAAGATAATATATTTATAAATTTTGCACATAACGAATTTAGTACTTCAATATGTGATGCAGGGTATTTCTGACTACCTTGGGCAAATGATTTCTGTAAGTGACAAATGAAACTACTTTAAAAAACACATTCAGACCGATTACAGCTAAAGAGTCACTAACATTTTCTTGTTCATTGAATGGTTACGGTTGGAGTTTTCTCGACTTGGACTCTCTTG
Source organism: Abscondita cerata (assembly GCA_030710515.1). Lineage (NCBI taxonomy): Eukaryota > Metazoa > Arthropoda > Insecta > Coleoptera > Lampyridae > Abscondita > Abscondita cerata. The sequence continues at coordinate 65,828 of JALBCR010001738.1, read as the reverse complement.
ATTTTAACACTAAGTTTCACATTTTTTCAAAATGTGTGGATTCGTTTTTATTAGCATTTTCTATAAAATCGTTCTATGCCTGTGCATGTGACCGTAACGTTAAATGGTTTAATAACAGGCTTAAATCAATGAGAGATGCTTTAACTTTTGTTAACAATCTATATCAATCTGTTAAAACGGACTATTTAAGAAATACTAGAAATAAACTTCGCGGTAACTGTAGAAGCGAAATTAGAAAACGAAATGTTTAGCTTAACGACAAATTAATCCCAAATTCTAACAATCCATGTAAATGTGCTTGGAAGATTGTAAATTCACTTAAATCTAACAATCGTATAACAGTTAAGTCCTCAATCGATGTTAATATGTTAAATAACTACTTTGTACTTTCTAACAATATTTGCAATCAGGACCAAAATGTAATCGATCCTATCAAATTATGTACAGCTACTACTTCTTTTATCTTAGTTAAAGGATTTAAATTTTGTCTCGTTTCGGAAGTAGAAATCCAAAAAGTTATCACATCCAGGAATAGGAATACTAAAGATATCTACGGATTTACCATTAAGATGGTAAAAGCAAATATTAGCTTATTTGTCAAGTTGTTAACTAAGCTTTATCTTTGAAATGCAGTATTTTCCGTGACGTGTTAAAAACACTCCCCTATACAAAAAGGGATACAAAAAAAAACCAGATAGTTATCGTCCCATCTTAGTGATTCCTGTTTTCTCTAAAGTTTTCGAGATTATTATTTACAATCAAATATATAACCACGTCAAAAAAAAAAACCAACTCATCGCGGAGAATCAATACGGTTTCAAAAAGAACAAAAGCACCTCAGATGCTCTAATTAAATTTGTAACAAACTCTTTGAATTGTTTTTTGAAAGTGTCAATATTCCATGGCAATTTTTAGATATTACACGTGTCTTTGATAGTGTTTTTGCATGACTCCTAATTAACAAATTAAAGTACATCTACAAGTTCAACGACAATAGTATAGTTTTACTTATATCATACTTAAACAATAGAACTCAAACTGTGAGGATTGACGAAAAAATGTGACAACTCAAGGAGAGGTTCTCAAAATCTATATTAGGCCTTTGATGTTTTACTGTATATAAATGATTTTTCTTTTATTTAAAAGAACAACGTAGGTTTCGTTTTGCAATATGCTGATGACACGACAATTATTATTAAAGAACATAAATTAAGTAGGTGTATATACTGCAGTAAATAATATTATAACCTCGGCGAATCATTGGTGCAATCAAATAATCTTAACTTAAATACCACCAAAAGCGAAGCAGATGATAATTACACTTAAATTTTTTTCTAATTTTCTTTTCAGCATAACTTTTATTAATCCTAATTTATTTTAAATTTAATTAAATTTAATTTAAATTATTTAATTATTTAACAATTGAAACAAGAAATTGATATTTTAATAGTGTGAAAAAAAGTTAAAGTTATTCTTACTTAGTAATGCATTTTACCTCTTTAGATGAATTTAAAAATCACATGTTTAAGTCCTATTATGTAAGCCGGATTCTATGTCTTCTATAAATGCACATTTTATTTTTGCATATTAACAGAAATAAATATTATTATTACTATCTATTATTATTATTAATATTATTATTATTATTATTATTATTATTATTATTATTATTACTTGCATTTTATACATTTCATTCTTCATGCTGGGGTGTACATGTGATATATCCTCAGACGCAACGTTTCACAATGTAGGGTCCTGTGAGAATCGTTTTACATAGTTTTCAGCGGCAGCTCTAAATTTTAGGGTATCATTCCCTTTAATTGAGAAAGCATTATTTTGTATGCCTTAATTTTACTTCTAACTTAAGTACTTTTAAAAGCAAAATAAGTAGCATGTTTTTATATAATACCTCTAATAGTAAACATGAATAATAAACATAACCACAAAACGTGTACTATTGTATCACTCTCATTAAAATAGGAAATAATTAAAGTTTTTATTTAGAAAATTGGAGTTGTTATATATAAATTCTATTGTCACATTGAAACAACCTTCAATTTTTTTCTTACGAATAGCAATATGTGGTTCCTTCGGGTGTGTAGTAGTGGAAGAAACCCTGGTATTGAATACGTATTAACCACTGATGCCTTCTGCTCTGATACTATCGTTGATATATCCTGTGGAGATAACATATGTGCTACTTTAACTTAACCCCCAAGTGATTTTCCAACTTGGCTTTCAGCTACTGCAGTCGACTTCCAAACTTCCTAGCTTTTTAAGTGTAATACTATATCCACCATTGTGTGCGAATAATGTAGCAGTAGTCCTTAAAAACAATGCCTCTGTACATTTGATCATCACTTACTTTTAAGTAAATCGCAATTTTTTAAGGAAATTTGCCCTTCCATGGGCATTGTAAATCGAAGAGTTGTCTCCTTATTCTTGCCAAACCGCAACTGCATAAAACAGTCGGTCATTTTCAAAAGTTTTTGAAGAGCAATGTATTTTTCCACTATTGCAATTTATCGAAAAATTACTTACCAGAGATGACGGAGGTTGATTTTGTTTTTGTGTCAGAAATGGTAGGTAATACAAACCATATCTTTAGAAAACACATTTTCAATGAATTTCCACTTAACTAAGAACTGTTTTCTATTCCTCTTAACTCTTTCCCTTTTTCCAGCAAATTCCTTTGTATCTATTTTATGCCTCTTCTTTCTTCTCCAATAAGTACCGTACATTCCTTCTCTAACTTCTCAACACATAATTCATCATATGTTCCATAATTCTATCCCCAAATATTCTACATCTTCTTTTCTCTCCCTCCCTAACGCGAATACTCTTGTTATCATTTTATTTGTATATCTTTTTATTTATAATTTTATTTGTCCTTCCTTTTTTGTACCTCCTTCCTTTGCAAAACCTCATTTTTTATAATACAGTCTCCTACGAGGGCGGATTGATATTGAAGCTACTCTTAGCGCTAGATGGCAGCACAAACACACAATTTTTTTTAATTGCGATCTGATAAAACGTCAGCTGTTAAAATTTCACCTAAATTCATCGATTAGTTTATTTGTTGTGGTAGTTTAAAGTAAGTAATTTTTTGTGTTTCTTGGAAAATGGAAAACGTGAATTTCGTGCAGTGATTAAACACTATTATTTGAAAGGGAAAACGGCGAAAGAGACAAAAGAAAAGCTCGATAAACATTACGGTGAGTCTGCTCCGTCAGATTACATGGTAAAATATTGGATTGCTGAATTTAAACGCGGCCGAACAAAGTACTGCAACAATACCATCAACAGGAAGGCCAAAAGAGGTGGTTACTGAAGAAAATATCAAGAAAATCCTCGATATCGTTATGAATGATTGCCGAGTCAAGTTACGTGAGATTGTTGAAATGGTAAACATATCATATGAATGTGTGTTCAACATTTTGCATTAACATTTGCATAAGGCGAAAAGCTATCGGCAAGATGGGTGCCGCGTTTGCTCAGTGTCAAACAAAAACGAGTTCGACAGACCACTTCACAGCGGTGTTTGACATGATAAAGCGTAATCCTGTTGATTTTTGGGGTCGATTAATAACTGTTGATGAACCGTGGGTCCACCACTACACACCTGAAACCAAAAATCAATTGAAACAATGGGTGGAAGCTGGTAGAGTGTCCGAAGAAAGCAAAACACTGGAAATCGGCTGGCAAGGTAATGGGCCACTGTATTTTGGGATGCACACGGAATATTGCTTCATCGATTATCTTGAAAATAATCCACAATCACAGGTAAGTATTATCGTGCATTATTGGATCAATTGATGGATACAATCAAGAAAAACGACCACAATTAAAGAAGAAGAAAGTGCTCTTTTTCAAGACAACACACCGATTCACACAGCATTAGATACGATGGCTAAACTACGTAAAATACAATTTCGAATTGGTTGATGATCCACCTTATAGTCCAGATTTTGCTCCTAGTGACTTTTTTTCTGTTTCCAAACTTGAAAAATGGCTCTGCAAGAAAAAGATTCATCTCAAAACGAAGAAGTGATTACTGAAACTAACGGCGCAAGTTTACAGTTCCAGATGGTATGGGCAAAAAGTTGGAATATCGTCTCACTAAGTGTATTGAGCTAAAAGGATCTATGTTGAGAAATAAATAGTTTTTGAAAAAAAATGTTTTTTTCCTACTTAGGTAGCTTTAATATCACCTGCCCTCGTATTTCCTTGACAATACTTTATCCTCTGTTCTCTAACTTCTCTTCAAAATGCATATATAAATTACATTGTCCTTTACTAATTTTCTCTTCATATCTCACCACCATCGTCCTTGCGCCTCTTAATTTATCTAATTTGATTTCCCAATTCCTTCCATACCCATATCTCCTCCATATAACAGTACACTTTTACCAACTTATGAAAAATCGACTTTCTTTTTTAATATTTCCGTCTTAAACAGTTTTTCCTTCTCCAGCATCTTATTTCCTTTTTCTCTTATATGTGCCTCTCGTTCTTATTATTATACCTTACATTGTGTCCTAGATATTTTAGTCGATCTACGCTCTTTAGTTCTTCTTCTCCTCACTACTATTTTACTGTTTAAATCTCCTATGTATATTGCAAATAAGCTCGGACTTATGGGCATCCTTCTCTTAACCTTTTTGTTGGAAATTTTATGCCGGAAAGCCCGGGAAATAGTGGACTGTTTTCTCTTCTATCCGGGAAAGTCAACAGTGACCTTCAACACGCTGAATGTGGTCCGGTGTAAAACAAAAACTTACTCCTTAATAATTACACATTTTAATGAAGTAGTAAACGACAACATCTTACAAATTACAAAAAGAACACATAACATTAAATATGCTTTTTTAACACCCTTCTTTAGCGACACGATGCATGAGGGTCTATGCACACGTGTGCGCCCAACTCTAGCTTAACATCCGCAGTAAATCTCACCTAAACCGGAAAAACATACAAACACGAAAAAGGAGCTTAAATTTAAATTGAATCTAAGTCATAAACACTTTTCTTTGTACAGAATACCTCTCCCACCTCACCTTTCCTCTCAGTCCTGCATCTCGTTTTCTTATGCGTCGCCTCTATTGCCATCACCAGATTCTCTTGCACTTTTCTTTTTCTCTCTTAACACCTCCCATAGCATTCTTCTATCCACGTTATCAAATACCGCTTTAATATATAAGAATAATCAGAAAAGCTTGCCTCCTTTCTTCTCCAACTTTTTCCTTAAAACCTCAGCACAGAATTTATGTGCAGCATTTGTATAATTGTTTACTTCTTTTTTTTTTCCATACCTCCGGGAGGATTCGTGACAATCATTGTTACTAAGCTTCGAGATAGTTAGTATTTAAGGAGAAATTTTTAAAAATTTTTCGTCGAGTCACATCTTTCAGCATAAGATAATTATTATGAGGTGTCCAAATTATTGAAGCATATTCTAACTTCGATCAAACTAATGTGTTTAATAGGATTTTAAATCGTAATTTTTACAAATTCGCGGGTATTTCTAAATGTAAAATCGAAAATTTTTAAGCATGAAGATGTTATATTACAGATGTGATCATTGAAACTTAACTTAGAGTCGTTAATGCCGTAATCTTTGTTTCTAAAATAACACATAATTATAAATAACAATTAAATTAAATAAGTGCAAGTAAATCGTACACGTACTAGTCCATTACCAGAAACTAGACAAACTTTTGAAATTTCGGGATTTTTGAAAATTAATTATATTCACTTTGGACGAGTTGAATTCAGTGTGGGCGCCGTATACTATAAATTGCAAAATATGATGCGTTTGTTCTTGTTGAAGGAATCAACATCGACTTTGATTACATTTTTTTATTAAATTAATTAAAATGGTTATTCTTTAATACATTCGTTAGCACTTACTTATTTATTTCAAAGGTAACTTATAAACAGCGTGTTTTGTAAAAACGAGTTGAAGACAGTTTACCCTTCTATCTATTTGATTATAGTTTTATAACTGTTTGATACCACTGCGGGAAGCTAAAATTCGATTAAACACGGAAAAAAGCTGTTTCAAAACAATCTCTGCCCAGAACAGACGCCTTCTTTACCTGTTCAGACTTAGTAATTATGTTTAGACAGATATTTTCTTATAAATAATACAATACCTAATTTTGGTTTAAAACTACATTAAATAATAATATTTACGTTATATCCATTTCGCCATTGAATTAATTTACTAACTATAGACATTGACAAAAAGCAACGAGGAGAAACTAATTAACAGTGAAATTATTAATGAACTTCTAAAAGTCTCTAATAAAGAATCTATGTTATCTTTGTTAGGTAGTTGGTATTATAAATAAATGCAAACATTTTACTCCTAATGAATCTATTTTATATGATACATGATCTACATGTTTTTTTAATATTGGCAATTAAAAATCTCTACATAAATATAGTAGAGTTCTAAATCAAACAAAAAAAAATGTTCTGCAACGATCAATAATATGCTAATCACATATTTTGAAAGTAATGAAAAAATGTGCGTAGAAATTAATTTGAATTTCTGTTATTAACGGTTAAATAGAAATGTATTTAATTTAAAAGTCTTAAGTTAATTCCCTAATCGATTTTCCCATTGGTTTTGTTTACACCATATATTTGTTAGTTTGGAGTACCGAACTAAAGAAGTGGGGTTATTTGATTCTGTTTACACCGTCTCAGCGTGATCTCATTTACATATATTTAACCTCACTTTTATTTTAATTTTTAATTATCATTAATTATTTATATTTTCTTTATACATTTAATAAACTTAATCTTGGACTTTCTAGACGAGAAAAACTTCGCAAGTAGTCATTGGTTCGAGTACTAAACTGTCAGTGTAAACAAAGCCACTATCTTCTGAGGTGAATTAAAAGTACGTCCCCCCACATGTGGGAAAACCAAATAAATGTAATGAATAATTGAAGTACTTGTTAAAATATTTGAATTCAACCGTTGTTGTTTAAATCACACAATATTAAGATATTTTTATAGCTTTCCCAAATTAAATTAAACTGTGAACATCTAGCACTTTATTCTTTTACTTTACAAACACAAATAAAAATTTAGGTTTTAACAGACCCGAAAAATGATGACCTACTGTATACATGACTTACAATTGTCCTTTTAAGTTTTAAGTGAAATTATGATTAAAAAGTTTCGTTTACATTTACACAAGCATTTACAGGATTTTACAATTAAGTTATTAATCTAACTTTCTAATGAAGTCACAGGTAAGTTTCCCTCTGTTTCTTTTGAACCTGTTGTCTTGGATATTTGTGTACAGATGTTTTCGATGATCTCATTCAACTAAAAGTTGTTCTCCTTGCAGATGTCGTGGTCGTGCACAATGTAACGATGCGTCTCTAAGTGTCGCACCGTCACTAATTGTTAACTGTAAACTCAAAGCGAAAGATAGTCCATTGTACCAAATCCAATAGCTCCCCCGCCTAAACCTTTGTGCGCACCCAGTCCCCTCCCGTAACCTAGCTGCCCCACTTAAGTTATGCCTTATATAAACGTGAGCTCTTTCGTTAAAGAGAACAGTTAGGTCCCGATACCTGTTCCGTTTGGTCTTGCAGCTAATACTGAGTAAGTTCTCTTCTCTAATTTAACCGCTTTGGCTATTACTTTCCGACCCCAGGATGTAGAGATACCGCTTTATGCTTTCTTAAATTTCCATTTCTCCCCTCTTCCCTATCCTATCCATGTGTTGTATTTAGGGTGACGCATTTTCGCGCCTTGAATACACCACTCAAACTGTTTAAATATTATACTAATTATACTAGATCTGTTACCATTTTTATATTTTAGTTATTTTTTTCGGCTTTCTACACTACTATGTAATTGTATTTTGTTCTGTTAATGGAATTTATTTTCTGTTAAACAAATAAATATTAGTATTATTATTATAATTATTATTAAACCGTTGCCCAGGTCGATATAGCGCATTTTTGTATGTCGACTCGGTCACTGCCACTACCTACCGCATCCCTTAATAGACCGCTGGTCTGCCTATATACCGTTACCCTCATTCCTAAATTAACCGCCGCTCTGCTTACATTACCGAAACCGTCACCCCTATAACTGTCAAATCCGCTGACTGCTTTTGGGTTGAATAGTTTGTGCTTTACTTTTATAACTGCTGCTTTTTGTGAAACTAATAGCAACTTGTTTTCTGCTAAATAAAGAAGTTTTGAGTTTTAGTGCATTCTTTTTATTTTTAGAACTGTTTCCCGTTATACGACCAGAACACTGGAATTTTTAATTTTTACTGTAGCTGCCCGACGAGCAAACGGAGAGTAAACTTTGTCATCAAATCTGGCGCCCGAGATCCGTCCGCTTTTGTTATTTACAGAAATTAACCAAATTGGGAGGCAAGCGTCAACTTCAAAACGATTTTTAACACTAACTTCTTAACCATGTTTTTCTTCAGGTTTGTAGATTTAGTTCATTCACAAATAATTAGTTTGAGCTTTGTTATCGCTTAATCATACTGCACACTAATGTTTTTGATTATTTATTATAGCTCCACTATGTTTTTGTTGATATTCGGAAACAAAACCCGACTTTAAGTTGTTGTCGTACACCGATGATACTTCTCGGATCGTAATCATACAAATTTTATAGATCAGACCCGACGTGGTCTCAGCAATCATTAAAATCGACTCCCCCCAACTTGATTTTTTATAACTTTGAGAAATCTATTCGAAAATTTTTAATTTACCCACTAAAATGCCCGCCCTGGATGTTCGAAATTTGAATTAAATTTTCAAATTTGATATTGGTCCCAAACGAATATTTATTTTTGACTGATTATTTTTATATGCGACACCTGTGTCGACTTTTGTCTCTGTCCTACAAAATTTGTTTACAAGATTGGTCATCTTGTTAAATATGAACACGAACTTAACTTTTGTTAATTGTAGTTTGGTGCAACGTTAAATCGTAATTTTAAGCACGGAAATCAATTTCTCGGGTGCGATTACCTTTAAAACACTTATTGTTTCTTGTTTGGTGAAACTAATTAAATCAAAACCGCAGGACAAATGGTCTTCTTCGTTGGATGAAATTTTTCCAAACAACTCACATCAAAATGTTCCAAATGACTAATGTTTTTCATCTACAACATACTATCTACACTTTACAAGCGTTTGATACAAACGTAGAGATATTTACGACAAAAAGTAATTATTATAATTATATACAAATTTAAGCATAAATTTATTTTCATGACGTCTAATGGACGTGTGTGTAGTTTTATAAAGGCCACAGGTCTTAAGTTTAAATTAATTAATTATTAAAAATTAAAGATTTTGGTTGTGGGGTACTATATTTAATCATAGCAGGACAGGTCAAAGGAAAGGAACACCAACTGCAGCCTCTATTTAACCAACAGAAAAACACCAAAACCTGCACCAAAAACTGTGTTTCAACACGTGTCCGAGTTAAGTTTTTGGTGCAGTTTTTGGTGTTTTTCTGTTGGTTTTATTGTAGTACAGGGCCTTACATTTGTGCGTTGATCTTCCAGCGGCTAACCCGTTCGAGATAGGTGAACAAAGTTTATACTAAACATATTTTTAAAAAAAGATTTATTTCTGTAAAATTATTTTTAACGGTAAAGAGTGTCCTATTTTTACGGGATGGCAAAAACATTCTTTTACTGGAACACCCTGTATCTCCCAAAATGTTCTGGACGTAGTTTCTTAGATTCTTCATAACCTTCTGACTATTTGAAAGAACTTTTTATGATCTTTAATTTTTAATGAAGGAGTAAAGCTAAATTCGTAATTTTTGAAAACAATTTTAATTACATGTTTATGCACCGGGGATGATTTAATAAAAAATAACAAAATCTTACGTCAAAATAATAAAAATAATAATAATAATAATAATAATAACTTTATTTTGCAATTACAACTTATACTAACAAAGATATGTATAATATATAACTATAAATATCTTATACAAGATTTGCAATAAAGGAGCTAAAAACAATTAAAAATTGGTCTAAGTTCAGCCCCTATATAACAAAAATAAAAAAGGACAAAATAGAAAAATAAAACATAGGAAAATGAAATACTACATATATATATATATAAAAACACTAGTTTAAATTTTTTCTTACAAACCGTGTTAATAAACTGAAATCATGTAAAACCCAGCATGCAGCTTAGAAATGTGTATCGATGAGGATTTAACGATTAGACGTAGACTATAACACTTACCATACTTTATTTACAAATAAACTATTATCTTATACAAATATTGTTAGAATTGGATTCAAGTTCATTAACAAACCTTCCAAGTTGCCCAGTACACACTGTCTATTGTTGTTTATTTCAGTTGATTAACTATAAACAATTTAAAAAATAATTGCCTAGAAAATATTAATATTCAATTTGATTTATTTTTCTTAACGTATGTTTATTAAGCATAGTATCTTCAGAACTACCTTTTGTAATTTTTAGTATTTCTTATACAGGGTCTAACATTAATGCGAGATAGGTAAACAAAGTGTATACAAAAACGTAAAATTATTTTTAACGATACAGGGTCTCCAATTTTTAAGGAATTGCAAAAATATGTTTTTACAGAAATACTCTGTATCTTTCAAGGCAGGCGTAGTTTTTAATCCTTTTACATCTAATTATTTTTGAATCACTGTCAATTTTGCCAACTTATAGAAAATTTCCATAAAGAGATACTTTAAAAATGGTAGCGACTTTGTTTTGTAAATTTAATAAAAAAATTTAGCAACAACTTTATACCGGATGAAGAGCAACATTTTAATAGTTAGAAATGGGGTGTTGCAGAAAAATGCAAATTTTTGAAAACTCAAAGGACAATAACTACTTTTTTCAATTGAAATGAAACTTTTTTTATTTTGTCACAAGAAACCATTTTATTTCCTCTTTAATTTGACATTAGTTACGTGCTTTTTCGAATGCCGTGAAGTTTAGGTAAACTTACGGGACTAAAATTTGAATAAATTGAAATTGCATGTTTTAGTATAAGCTTATACAGGATTGATTTCAAAGATCACAGAAAGTGGAAAACTGTGTACTTATTTTCGAGCAAAATTAATAGGAAAATGATCAATTAAAAGCTAATTTCACAGACTTTAATATTATGCAACCCAATAAATATGTTGCGAGACTAAATTCGGAGAAAATTGAAAGAAACACGGATGGTTTATGCCAAACTGCCATGATATAAAAATGGCTGCAGTTGTTCGGGGAAAGAGCCGAGAATAGCCAAACGCGTGTATTTCAGTAAAGCAATTCACCTAAATAGTTAAGTTCTCATCTGAATATTATCATAGTTAATACATAGTTTTATGTACTCTGCTCCATTAGTAGTAAATCAGAAAAGATTGAACTTGACTATCAATTTTATTGACCAGACTACTTTAATAGTTAAAAACAATTTTAATTTCATTTTATACACCGCTGGTGGAAAATAAATTCCCTAATAGTAGAAGCCACATATCGGTGCCCAAAAATGTCAATATGGATTCACGTTCTTCGCGAGAGCATATCTCGATAAAAATTTTCGAACCATTGGATTGGCAGGTCTAGTTTTGTCAGATCACTGGATCGCACAAAACTGGACTTTTTGTAGTGATATGTAAAGAACTGGTGTATAACGATTCACCAACAACACAATAAATATGCACCAAATAATAGTAGACGTGTTTGCAAGCATTTCATTTCAATTGTTGAAGAAAGTTGAAACGTTTTTAGCAGAAAATCAATTGGCGCTTTAATGACAATGGAAGGCATTTTGATCATGTGTTAATTTTATTACTTTTTACAATTTTTTAATGTATTCAGTTATTTGGTTGTGTAAATAAGTAATTAATAAAAAAATCTTTAGTTTATCCAACCCCCAAAGTAAGACTTCAAATTCTGACATTGCTATAAAAATGAAAAATACGTTATTTAGAATTTTGTACGGCTAATTAGAAAAACAATACGTTATGGAAACGGTTTAAAAATCTAAATATAGTGAACAAATCAGCAGTAATACCTCTGACAGATTTTTGGACAAACCGCATGAAATCAATGCTCACTTTTTACAATTTTCAACAAGAAAACAACAGATAAATCCAGATTTCCGTTATTATTCAAATAATATAATGGCGTGTATTAAGAAAACTTGAATTTGTTACAGTGACTACTGATGACATAAAGTTACAACTTTATAATATTAATTCATTAGTATATGGTTCAGATCTTATAAATTTAGAATGTTGCTCTTGTGTTGTCCTAAAATTTTGCTTTTTATTACGAACATTATTAATTCTTGTTTACTAGAAGGAATTTTTCCTGATCTATGGAAAATAGCATGTATTAAGCCACATCCAAAACATAATAACATTAATAATTTTAATGAGTTAAGACCAATTAGTATTTTACCTTGTCTCTAAAAAAGTCTTGGAAAAATAATTAATAACCAAATTAAAACTTATTTAGAAATAAATCCAATTTTGCCTGCAAATCAATCAGGATTTAGGAAGGGTTACAGTTGTGCAACCACTCTTCTGGCTGTTACAGACGATATCATTAGGGAATCCGATTTAGGCAAAACCCCTATTTTAGTGCTTTTAGAATATTCCAAAGCTTTTTTGATATGGTAAATCATGATTTACTACTGGCTATTTTGAATTTTGTTGGTTTCTCTAGTAATGCCATTGAGTTGATTAGAAATTATTTGTTCAATCGATTGCAGTACGTTGAGACTGCTAGCGGTCAGTCGTCGCAAGAACGTGTAGAGTGTGGAGTACCACAAGGTTCCATATTACGGCTCTTACTTTTTCATTATATACGAGTAATGTAATGTCTTGTTTGAACTACGTATCGGCATACTTTTATGCCGATGATACACAGTTACTGTACTCTTTCTCCAGCGATGACTATACTATAGTGGAAACTCGTATAAATCATGATTTACACAACTTAATGACATATTCTAAGCGGCATGGGTTACAAGTCAATCCTGAAAATGATGGTCATGATATTTGGTAAACAGAAAGAGCTTCTGGAGACAAAAATTAATATAGCTCTTGATGATAAAATACTAAAATTTATGAAATGTACAAAAATCTTAGAGTTAGACTTGATTCAAAATTACAATTTAAAGAACATATTAATTATTGCCTACAAAGGTCTTATTGTTCTTTAAAATTACTTTATCCACATCGACATTTACTAAATAAATCGCTTAAAACGCAATTAACAGATTGTTTAGTGTTAGTTGTTTCAATTATTGTGACGTTTGTACGGTCCTTGTCAGATAAATCGGATAGGACTAGAATAGAACGAGTCCAAAATTGTTGCTTACGTTTTATATATAGCATACGAAGATATGATCGCGTGTCACACAAGCTAAAGGATGCAAAATGGCTTTGTATGGAAGATAGGCGTACACTGCATTCAGTAGTACTATTCCATAATATTAAGTTTAATTACCACACCACCTCACAAAACAACTCTCTTCAAAAAAAGTTTTACGTATAATATTTACAGAAATTATAATAACTTAACACCATTTTTAAAAACTTTGAGACCTAACTTGTTTAAGACGTGCATGAAGAAAATTTTGTTGAACAAGTATAAGTGAACATCTTCCACCTTACTTCAGGTACCTTAGATTATGAATTTAGTTACTTACTTATCAGTTATAACTGTTTTCTATTTTCCATTCTACAGATAAATATGGAATAAGAATGTATATATATATATATATATATATATATATATATATATATATATATATATATATATATATATATATACATACTTATACTTGTTCAACAAAATTTTCTTCATGCACGTCTTAAATAAGTCAGGTCTCAAAGATTTTAAAATGGTGTTAAGTTATTATAATTTCTGTAAATATTATACGTAAACTTTTTTGAAGAGAGTTGTTTTGTGAGGTGGTGTGGTAATTAAACTTAATATTATGGAATAGTACTACTGAATGCAGTGTACGCCTATCTTCCATACAAAGCCATTTTGCATCCTTTAGCTTGTGTGACACGCGATCATATCTTCGTATGCTATATATAAAACGTAAGCAACAATTTTGGACTCGTTCTATTCTAGTCCTATCCGATTTATCTGAACAAGGACCGTACAAAACGTCACAATAATTGAAACAACTTAACACTAAACAATCTGTTAATTGCGTTTTAAGCGATTTATTTAGTAAATGTCGATGTGGATAAAGTAATTTTAAAGAACAATAAGACCTTTGTAGGCAATAATTAATATGTTCTTTAAATTGTAATTTTGAATCAAGTCTAACTCTAAGATTTTTGTACATTTCATAAATTTTAGTATTTTATCATCAAGAGCTATATTAATTTTTGTCTCCAGAAGCTCTTTCTGTTTACCAAATATCATGACCATCAATTTTTCAGGATTGACTTGTAACCCATGCCGCTTAGAATATGTCATTAAGTTGTGTAAATCATGATTTATACGAGTTTCCACTATAGTATAGTCATCGCTGGAGAAAGAGTACAGTAACTGTGTATCATCGGCATAAAAGTATACCGATACGTAGTTCAAACAAGACATTACATTACTCGTATATAATGAAAAAAGTAAGAGCCGTAATATGGAACCTTGTGGTACTCCACACTCTACGCGTTCTTGCGACGACTGACCGCTAGCAGTCTCAACGTACTGCAATCGATTGAACAAATAATTTCTAATCAACTCAATGGCATTACTAGAGAAACCAACAAAATTCAAAATAGCCAGTAGTAAATCGTGATTTACCATATCAAAAGCTTTGGAATATCTGATATCGTCTGTAACAGCCAGAAGAGTGGTTGCACAACTGTAACCCTTCCTAAATGCTGATTGATTTGCAGGCAAAATTGGATTTATTTCTAAATAAGTTTTAATTTGGTTATTCATTATTTTTTCCAAGACTTTTGAGAGACAAGGTAAAATACTAATTGGTCTTAACTCATTAAAATTATTAATGTTATTATGTTTTGATGTGGCTTAATACATGCTATTTTCCATAGATCAGGAAAAATTCCTTCTAGTAAACAAGAATTAATAATGTTCGTAATAAAAAGCAAAATTTTAGGACAACACAAGAGCAGCATTTCTAAATATATAAGATCTGAACCATATACTAATGAATTAATATTATAAAGTTGTAACTTTATGTCATCAGTAGTCACTGTAACAAATTCAAGTTTTTCTTTAATACACGCCATTATATTATTTGAATAATAATAACGGAAATCTGGATTTATCTGTTGTTTTCTTGTTAAAAATTGTAAAAAGTGAGCATTGATTTCATGCGGTTTGTCCAAAAAATCTGTCAGAGGTATTACTGCTGATTTGTTCACTATATTTAGATTTTTAAACCGTTTCCATAACGTATTGTTTTTCCAATTAGTGGTACAAAATTCTAAATAACGTATTTTTTCATTTCTTATAGCAATGTCAGAATTTGAAGTCTTACTTTGGGGGTTGGATAAACTAAAGATTTTTTTTATTAATTACTTATTTACACAACCAAATAACTGAATACATTAAAAACTGTAAAAGTAATAAAATTAACACATGATCAAAATGCCTTCCATTGTCATTAAAGCGCCAATTGATTTTCTGCTAAAAACGTTTCAACTTTCTTCAACAATTGAAATGAAATGCTTGCAAACACGTCTACTATTATTTGGTGCATATTTATTGGTGTTGTTGGTGAATCGTTATACACCAGTTCTTTCACATATCACTACAAAAAAAAGTCCAGTTTTGTGCGATCCAGTGATCTGACAAAACTAGACCTGCTAATCCAATGGTTCGAAAATTTTTTATCGAGATATGCTCTCGCGAAGAACGTGAATCCATATTCTTTTTGGGCACCGATATGTGGCTTCTACTATTAGGGAATTTATTTTCCACCAGCGGTGTATAAAATGAAATTAAAATTGTTTTTTTAACTATTAAAGTAGTCTGGTCAATAAGAATTGATAGTCAAGTTCAATCTTTTCTGATTTACTACTAATGGAGCAGAGTACATAAAACGATGTATTAATATGATAATATTCAGATGAGAACTTAACTATTTAGGTGAATTGCTTTACTGAAATACATACGCGTTTGGCTATTCTCGGCTTTCTCTTTCCCCCGAACGACTGCAGCCATCTTTATATCATGGCAGTTTGGCATAAACCATCCGTGTTTCTTTTCAATTTTCTCCGAATTTAGTCTCGCAACATATTTATTGGGTTGCATAATATTGAAGTCCGTGAAATTAGCTTTTAATTGATCATTTTCCTATTAATTTTGCTCGAAAATAAGTACACAGTTTTCCACTTTCTGTGATCTTTGAAATCAATCCTGTATAAGCTTATACTAAAACATGCAATTTCAATTTATTCAAATTTTAGTCCCGTAAGTTTACCTAAACTTCACGGCATTCGAAAAGCACGTATCTAATGTCAAATTAAAGAGGAGAGAAAATGGTATCTTATGACAAAACAAAAAAAAGTTTCATTTTAATTGAAAAAAGTAGTTATTGTCCTTTGAGTTTTCAAAATTTGCATTTTTTTATGTATTTTTTAAAGTATCTGTTTATGGAAATTTTCTGTAAGTTGGCAAAATTGATAGTGATTCAAAAATAATTAGATATGTAAAGGATTAAAAACTACGCCTGCTTTGAAAGATACAGAGTATTTCTTTAAAAAACATATTTTTGCTATTCCTTAAAAATTGACACCCTTTAAAGATAATTTTACGTTGTTTGTATACACTTTGTTTACCTATCTCGCATTAATGTAAAACCCTGTATAAGAAATACTAAAAATTACAACGGTAGTTCTGAAGATACTATGCTTAATAAACATATGTTAAGAAAAATAAATCAAATTGAATGTTAATATTTTTTCAGCAATTATTTTTAAATTGTTATAGTTCATCAACTGCAATAAACAACAATAGACAGTGCGTACTGGGCAACTTGGAAGGTTTGTTAATGAACTTAATCCAATTCTAACAATATTTGTATAAATTAATAGTTTATTTGTAAATTAAAGTATGGTAAGTGTTATAGTTTACGTCTAATCGTTAAATCCTCATCGATACACATTCCTAAGCTGCATGCTGGGTTTTACATGATTTCAGTTTATTAACACGGTTTGTAAGAAAAAATTTAAACTAGGGTTTTAAATCTTTTCTTTCAAAATATAATGTGGATAAATCGGCGATTTCGTTTTTAGAGTAAGTACCCCTACAATTTTAGTATTATATTGAAAACTGTATAGACAAAACAGCCTTAGGCAACATGTATAGACAGCTGTCTATACCCTCCGCCTTCCTAAAGGAATATTTTAACTTTCCATTTTACAAGTAAATAAAATTTAATATTTTGTATTGCATTTTGTGAACTTTTGAAGATCTTTTGCTAGAACATACGATATCGTGTAAAACAGTTAGGTAAGTAACGTTTTTAAAATAATATTTGGAAATAGTAAAGAACTACTAAAATACTAAATGTAACGGTTTACTTTTTAACAAAATTTGCACAGGATAAGAATTTCGTAAGAATATTAGTTATTACCTAATAGTCGCTTAAAATAACGATAACGTCGAGTAATTTTACTAGAGGTTTCGGACTGTATTTAACAGAACTGTCAGTTACTATGCTTTTCCATTATAATTTTTAACCCTAACCTAATTTTTTGTCACGGTTTACAATTAATTGGGCAGCGTATTGCCTCCTTTACAAACCTTTTAACATAAAAACAATCATTTGCGTACTTATGCTTAAATTAATAAATAAAAATAATATATATATATATATATATATATATATATATATATATATATATATATATATATATATACATAATACATAATTTGACAACCCCTTAACTTGAAAAAAAACAAAAGGAATTGAAAAAAAGTAAAAAGTAAAATAAAAAAATGAAAATAAAAAGCGATTCAAATTAAATATCACTCTTCAAGCGCTCTGTAACATTTTGCAACGTAGAACAATAGTGGGTCATTAAAAATATCTATTGTCGGATCTAAGGCGGCGTCTACACTATGCCGCGGTTGGCTGTTGACAATGCCAATTTGGCAAAGCCAATACAATGTAGACGTGGCCGTTGGCATGTGCCGCTGAGCCAATGGTTTGCCAACAAAAATTCATTTCTAACGGTTTGTGCCTCTTCAGTGCTTCTTCTTGAAGTTTGGGGAATGTTGACCAAAGCTTGATTTGAAGAGGATTGTCTCCAAGTTCTTGGATTGATCTCACCTGTGGTTGAGCACTCAGAGTCGAATGTTCCGGGAGGATTGTACACTGATTTGGAGTTACTTTTCCTCAAGTAGTTGTGCAGATAAAGTACTGCCAACACTACCATCGTAGCCCGCTCTGGTTGTAATAGCATAGGTCTTTGTAGTATGCGGTACACAGAAGATATTATGCCAAACGCATTTTCAGACACTCTATGTGCTCTACTTAACCGATAGTTAAACACTCTTTCCATGGAATTCTTTTTTTGAGCACCTGGAAATGGTTTCATAATGTTTTTTGACATAGGAAAAGCATCATCGGCCACAAAAACATACGGTGTTTTACCTATTCTTCCAGGAAGAGCAGTAGGAGGAGAAAGATGGATTATGTTGTTCTTAGGGCAATCTTTGAATGTTGTGTGACTAAACACACCTTTGTCTGATATTCTTCCTTGACAGCCAACATTTGCGTAGACAAAGTTGTAGTTTGCATCTACCACCGCAAATAGAACTATACTGAAAAACCCCTTGTAGTTGAAATATTCAGTGCTACTACGGATAGGTGCTTGCAACGTAATATGCTTCCCATCAAAGGCCCCTACACAGTTTGGGAAATTCCACTTATCATTAAACTCTTTTGAAGTAACTTTCCACTCTGCTTTAGTTTGTGGCATCTGAAACAAAATGATAACAATATAGCAATATTGAATCATTAATCTTTTCTCTTTTTTTAGGACGAGCATACAAATGAAGATGAAGATGCTGCAGACGAAACCCAGATTGTCGACCAAGACTAAGTTGCTGGACCAAGTAAAGACACACCTGGAAAAGGTGACAATACAAATAAAAGTTTGCCAAAGGAACCGTCTGTTCGGCCAGGCGGAGGCCCACAAAATAAACAAAAGACATCAGCTACACAAGAAGCTCAGTCAATTATGAGGGGTATCCAAGGACGGCATACATCAGAGATAGATTAGTTCAAGTCTTTTGGGGAGCTAGTAGGACTGCGTATTAAAGATCTTCCATCGTCAAATGCTCGGAAAATTGTAAAACACTTTATTAGCAATATTCTGTTTGAAGCTGAAATGGGCAAATACGACTATGGCAACCCATTGAGCGGAAGTTACTCACAGCCTTTCTACCTAATACCAAACTACGTACAACAACCAATTCCTGCCTCGATGTCACCAGCTTGTCCCAATCGAAACCCATATTTTGAGCAGCCGTATTTTCATAGACAAACACAAGCAACCTCTCCACAGTCACCCATGAGTCCCACGTCTTCAACCCATACGGTAACGGACAATGACTCTATTAACACTATATTGATGCAGCTGTAGTTCCCCCTTATCTCTTTAAAATTCAAATTTGAGTTAGACTTTTGTTTATTTTTGTTGTAATAAACTTAAGTCACATTTTAACTGAGTAAATGTTTCATTTGTAATAGAAAATGTTTTGTTCTAATAAACTTAAGACACATGTCGACCAAATAAAGGTTTTATTTGTAATAGACTATTTTTGCTTACCTTGATGTAATCCTGTAAACGCCGACAATTGCTTCACAAACAATCGGGATGATGGCTGATATTATATGCTTTGAAATCTTGAATGTGCAACTTAACGAGTGGTAAGAGTCTCCCGTTGCTAAAAATCGCAGAGTAACTGCAAGGCGTTTATGTGGAGGAATGGCACTTCTGAAGGGTGTGTCTCGTTTCTAGATGATATGAGCTATCTTGTTTAGAAGACCTTCAAAGTCACTACTTTTATTCGAAAACAGTTTTGAAACCACATCCAGATCTGTTCTCGAGATATAATTCGTCTGCATCATACAATAACAAATCCTTCATGAAGTCACTAGTTTGTAGTTAGTATTGCACTCCTGTTGTGTCTCTGTCTAAATGTTGGTACCTTGAAATATATGTTGTTTATTAAGTCCGATAAATCTAATTTATTATTAATAATTTTGTAAAGAAGTACTAATGCTGCGACGTCCGTTCTCAGTTTTAAAGGATGTATACTAAATATGGTTCTTCCCACACAGCACGTATATATATATATATATATATATATATATATATATATATATATATATATATATATATATGTATAACCAATAATTATCCATGGGGAATATCCAAGATATCTATCAGTTAACCTTACAGATCTATAAGATATCACTAGATATCCAGTCTGATATCCACTGGACGTGATATATAGATATTTATTAAACGTATAAAAAAAACCGTTGATGGATATAAAATTTTTTTTTTAAAAATGTCGGTACAATATTTCCCATATCTAACTAAAGTAGTAATACTTATTTTTTTTTTATTTTCATTGCGTGCTTTAGCATGACGCAACCAATTCTTAATGCTATCTATTATATCTTTATTCAAAAGAGTTTTGCCATTCACATTTTTACAAATTGATTCTAAAACATAAAGAAAATATTTAAAATGTAGCGTTAAACAACATAGTTCTATACTTACGTAAAATAAGCTCTGCCATAATGCAAATCCGAGAATGATCGCTTATTTTTCTTACCCAACCAATTAAATCAGCAACTTCGTCCGTAAAAGTTCGGGTTAAAATTAATTTAACGATTTGAACAGCTTTGTATCCCCCAATCAAGCTTAATCTATTAATCTGAACTTATTGATTACCTAATTGAACTTCGTCAAATACTGATTTCTTACCAATTTTGATTCATAATTTTTATGAAGAAATTTTATTTTCTATTTTTTCCAATTTTTCCACATAGTGTATAGGAGAATTGTCCATAATGTTATTTTCTAGACCTAGAACGTCTGATGGAAAGTCACTATTGCATTTGAGTCTACTGACAAGTCACGAAGAACTTTTTCTTTAAAATATATAAAAATAACAAAAGTTGTAACGGTTGCTGTTCACAAATAATACAAAATAAAAAAAAAATAAAGTGACGGCTCTAGCGATGCAACCTAGAAAAGGAAGAACAATAATATTTGGCTCAAAGTAGCGCATTAAATTCGTGTAAGTGTTAGCGCAGCAGTGTCTGGCTTAGTCGGTGAGATGGGGAGGTCCTTGAGGGAACTGAAAGAATTAAACTGCTGCGTAACGAGGCATTACCTGCTGGGTAACAAAGAGAAATAAAACTGACCAACAGGAATTCAATAGATTTTAATTAAGGTCTACTACGCTACAACGAACACAAATCAGAGAGACAAAAGACATGTAAATATAGCAAATACAATTTAAAATATTAGAAGAATCTGGGAGAAATGAGAGATTCTGTTGCATAAAACTTGCGTGCATTAGCAACAACAAAATAGTTCGCGATCAAGTATGTCTCAATTCAGGTAAGTTTTTGTTTGTTACACCCCAAATTAAGAGTATCGTACCAATTTAAGATTGGTGATTAAGGAAACTCGACGTACACACGTCACTTACACACGGTGACTTAAAAACTAGGATTAAACTCAGGCTAATACGGTGCGTAGCTCCCGCCAACCCAAAAGGCCTTTTGTTTTAGCTTCACCCACTTTACTTACAGCGCCCCAGCTCTGAAGAAGCCAGTGAAAACAAAACCGAACGTCGGTGGATGGAGACTACCTCGAATAACAATTTGTTTATACACTAGAGACTCAACCGCTTAATGTCACGTGTACTTGAGTTCCAAACGCGTGCAAAGTGAATAGGTACCTTAAACAATATACTTAGCTGTGTACTTAGCTGATAAGGAGAGTTCTTGTTAACGACAACCAGTTGACAGCTACTAGAAGATTGGTAGTATTTCTCTGAGGAGAATGGGACGACAAAGCTCTGAAAGCGGATGGTACGGCACGTTTTGTATAGCAAAAGATCCTCAATTGCTCGTTTCATCGTCCCCAGGAATTATCCAAACAGTAAGATATGAGTAGAGTATGAGGTCACGACACGTGCTAAAGCATACGTTGTAATTAGAAATTAACACAACCACTAAACAAACCAAAGAAATAGAAAAAGAAAACACTTACGGCAAAATCGGTCAGATTTATATTTCTACACTAATTTAACTTGCAATTATTGAAGCCACATTGATATTTTACGTGTAATTTTTAACTTCGTGAAGCTCCGACGACCGCCTAATAGAAAGAGAAAATTACAAGATGTCCGCCCGTCGTTTTGATTAAAATTGTTAATAAATTAATCCACCAATAAGAAAAGCATGCGCTGTAATTTTGATTTTTGTCGCAACGTGCAACTCTCGCGATCTACGTTTGGGTTCGAGTATTTTTAACTGTAACAAAGTTGTATATACAGGGTGTTTCATTAATCAGTACAGAAAATGAAACTGGAGATTCCTTGCAAAATTTAAAGGGGGTTTAACATAAAAAAATTTCCTTAAAGCCTCCCCTGAAGAGTTAGACAATCTGTAGCAATGCTAGGTAGCGTTAACGGAAATTTGTTCAAAAGAATAAGAGCCTGTATTCAAGAAAATGGTGCCCATTTTAAACACTCTCTGAAATAATATTGTTAATTTAAATTAAAAATGATAGTTAATAATAATATTGTTATTTGTGTCAAACTTGCATACGCAACTTATTAATTAAAAATTCTGTAAGTTCGCTTAATTTATTTTTTTGGTGAAAAGTATTGAGTTTACGTGAAATTTTAAGAGACAAAAAGTTTTTAATTGAATTGGCCCTCCAAAATCTGAATTTTAAAATTGAAAAAAAAATTAGTTAAAAAGTTCTGGTAAAAAACTCTAAGGGGTAGTAAGACTCACCCCTTGCAGAGAACAAGGGTGAATAGATTATGAAATTATGGAGGCTTCTTGGTAGTAGTATTTGAATGTTTAGATTTCTTTTTTTATTTCAAGTTATTTCAGAAAAAATCGATTAATGTGAATTTTTTACACATCTTTAAGGGGCTGTAACTCTTCAGGGGAGGCTTTAAGGAAATTTTTTTTATGTTAAACCCCCCTTTAAATTTTACAAGGAATCTCCAGTTTCATTTTCTGTACTGATTAATGAAACACCCTGTATAATACTCAGTAACTAATTTATTACAATCTTGTGAAGTTGTACCCTGATGCTGCATCAAGTTACTGCAACTATTCAACAAATTATGATAATAAAAGCGTACATGTATAGAATTACTGTACAAATATTATGTCGATGTTATCATTATTATTGATACTTTTAGCAGAACTGCTAGAAGATCCTTTAAAAAGTAGCTTAATAATATCAACTCACCTATTAGTTCATTGTCCTGAGATGTAGTTGAGATCGGAATTGGTACGCTCAATACTATAAAGCCGAATAATTTTTTTTATAAAAGTAACTTTTTTCTAGATTTTTTCAATCATTAGCACTGCTACTTCAAATTTTTAACTCGCAGAGATCGGAAATGTTAAAAAAGTTAAATGTAAAAGTCAAAATGCATTTTGTTAAAAAAATATTACGGAAGCTAGACAATTTATTCCAAAAATAATTTTACATTGATTTACGTTGGTCAGTTCATTCTGATATCTGGTTCGTCATTCATTGTAACATTTTGATGTGCAACATTCTTTGAATAAAGACTTTTCCCACTAGTTCCATTGACAAATTTTTTTAGTGACTTACTACTGTATGTAAATTTTCAAAAATTTGTTGACATTGTGTTGATTGAAGGATGTAGCCCTTGTCAAAATTCATTATCAATTCTTTGCCTGCATTCTGATTTACCTCCCAAGTAGCAGGAATTTTTAATTTATTTATTGTTGCCATCTCGTATGCAAGTTTTGGGCAGTTAGTTAGAGGCAGACCATAAACATTCGATAACATTTGAACAAATTTTTCGAAATAATTTTGTTTGATCCTCCAACAAGTGTGATTAATAATTTTTCTGTTCTTTAGAAGAACTCTTTAGTGGAGGTGAAAGAATAAACAACGTCAAAAGTTAAATTCTACCGACGTTTCGCCCAACAAGCGTGGGTTTCTCAAAGCTGTATTTATTAGAAAACAAAAAATAATTAACACAACAGTATCACAGTTTAAACTTAAGCCTAAAAAAGTTGTTTATATTATATTTTAATTGTTTAAATAATTTTTTTAAGCTTAAGTTTAAACTGTGATACCGTTGTTCTTGGTTTTCCTAATAAATACAGCCTTGAGGAAGCCCACGCTTGTTGGGTAAAACGTCGGCATAATTTAACTTTGACGTTGTTCTATTCTTTCACCTCTACCAAAGGAGCTCTTCTAAAGAACAAAAAATGTATTTACTTGATCAAATAGTTTGCCAAACTTGTCCCTTGCTCTTCAGTAAAAATTTTATTAACGGCATAATTAGGCGTACATCTGATTAAATCATCGTCATTTTCTTTGGTTTTCTATATATACCTGAAAGAAAAAAGAATACTAGGTTATAAAAAATTTTTGACGACAATATTAGTAGCAACTTCCTACCTTGCCAAAGGTTGAAAACTCAATCCTTCTTTTTTTGTACTGCGATCATTTATTACAGCCTCTACTGCTCTCTTCATTACATCCCCCGAAAAGGTTCCTCGATTGGTTTTCCTTGGAGGGTTTCTAGGCATTTTTGGGTCTTCCACTGCAACAAAGGGTACAGAAGTTCCTAACCACCTGGCGTACTTTATACAGGGTGTTTCTGAAAGGTGTGTACATGGCTTTACCAGAAGTTTTCTGGCTCAAAATAGACCATTTGACACCAATTTACCTATAACCGAAAGTACACCATAACGGCATCAGAGGGCGTCAAATTTTCCAAAAATATTGTATATTGGGAATAACTCGAGAACGGTTCTATGGATTTCGTTTCCTTTGTATGCTGGTTGTCTGCTTTCGAAGACGTTTTTCTGTGTAATGTGGACAAATTTCTGATGCTAAAAAAAGTCGCTTTCATAGAGGCACTGTCAAATGAATAATAATATTTTAACAACCGTCAACGATACGAAACCAAAATAATTCTGACAAATAAAATGAACAATTTGAAAACTTTTTTCCCTTTTGTTAAATTGCGTTAAATAGCCTACTAGCAATCTACTTGAATTTCTAAGCGTATGGATGCGCCTAGCAGGGATATGATTTTAATTTTTTCTGATCAAACTAATAACATTAGCGTAATTTAACAAGAAAAAAACTTTTCAAAGTGTTCGTTTTATTTGTCAGAATTATTTTGGTTTTGTATCGTTGACGGTTGTTAAAATATTATCATTTATTTGACAGTGCCCGTGTGAAAGCGACTTTTCTGGCATCACAAAGTTTGTCCACATCACACAGAAAACGTCTTCGAAAGCAGACAACCAGCATACGAAAGCGGAACAAAATCCGTCAAACCGTTTTCGAGTTATTCCCAATATACAATAATTTTTTAGAAAGTTTGAAGCTCCCTGGTGCCCTTATGGTGAACTTTGGTGATAGGTAAATTGTGTCAAACGGTCTATTTTGAGCCAGGGAACCTCTGGTAAAGCCATGTAAACACTTTTCAGAAACACTCTGTATAATAAATGAAAAGAAGGAAGATATAATCCATCGATTACCAATATGTACATGTAGTGTCAATTGTTAATTGTAAAATCTATAGTATGGGGTATGTCGCATTTTTACCCACTCTCCCCTACTTAATTTTTATAAGACAATTGAAAATTTTCTAGTTTGTCCCATATATGGCATACCGTGCGGTAAAGGGTTAAAATGCATTAATCTAATAGTGTTACCAGTATCAATGTAGTTATTTAGACTTTTAGAGGATTGTTTACATAGCCAATACATGTAGGTTTTAAATTGTTTCTAACAAAAAAATATTTCTAACGTTTTAGTCAATATTTATTAACATCAATAATCAACCAATAACCGTAATTGTATCCACCGGTAATTATTTACTGGTTCTACCAAATTGGCGAAATTTTAGTTTTAGTTAGGTACGCCTAATGGCACAATACTAAAATTTTTGTTTCCTTTTATTAATATTTTTTATGACATACCAAATCTGAAACTTGCTCTATGGGAATTACACCAATTAACAAATTATGTAACAAACATTTAACATCAATCCTACAAATGAAAAATTAAGTAAATGCAGTTCTAAATATGACTGTAGAACAATTTTTTGTTGAATAAATAACGTAAAACTGATAACTTTGTTGTGTTTCTAATTATCATCAATCTTTATAAACACGTAATATTTGGATTAACCTATTTCGAACCTTTTATGTTAACAATGCAGTTATTAATTGGTAATGCGGATTAGGAACTTTGTTTAATAAACTATTATTATTAATAATGTATAAGTTGTTTTTGATTCGGTATAGATTTTGAAATCATGTTGATAAATGCGTGCACAAACAAGTGCAAAAATTTATTTAAGTACATTTTTTATTTTGCAAATGTAGATTATCTTTCTGTACAAATCTTTAGTTATGTGTTGCTAAAACTGCTTTAAATATTTGCTAGCCCGAATAAAATTACTTGCATTATCTCGAATAAATATTAGAACAGTATTTATTCGGCTTTGTAGCTACTTCCTTCTTTCTTCAAGCCCACACTTGCCCTATCATGTTTATACAGACCGTGCAGTAGGTCGTATGCAATTCTGTCTATTATTACATAAGCGGAAATTTTATATTTTTAACGTAATGCGAAAATATAGGATAAAACGACTCGATTGTTTGAATGCGCTATAGAATCAGTAAGAAACTTTATACGAAACTTTTCAAATTAAACCTTAAAAGACACGTATATATATTGTAATAATTTTTATACGATTTTACTAAAAAGTTAAAAAAGCGATTCAAACTCGGATGCTTTCTTTGACGTTTTAAACATAAATCAATAGTCCATCTATTCTTTTAAGGTTAAAGCACAAGGATAAAGCAATATCTAGATTATTTACAACTACATTTTCTCAAGCATGCTGTCATTGCGAAAACTTAAAATTTATGTGAATATCAACAAATGCAGCACATATTCTGCAATGGAAATTATGAAAAGGGCCAATTTTAACTACTTAAAATACTAATAAGAAGTTATTATATTACTGCGACGCTATACTTTACAATATGTGTTCCCCAAACTCTTATTAATGGCAAACGCTTTATTATTAAATCAATTTCGAAAGTAACCGTTTGCATCAAAAATGTCTAAGAACCCTAATTTAATTATTAGCAAAAGCTCATTCTTTCAAGTCCAAATCATTCAATAAAGAACCTGCCAATCAAATTTTAACATTTTTAAGTGAACACACAAACTACAATCTGTAACACTTA
Source organism: Abscondita cerata (assembly GCA_030710515.1). Lineage (NCBI taxonomy): Eukaryota > Metazoa > Arthropoda > Insecta > Coleoptera > Lampyridae > Abscondita > Abscondita cerata. The sequence goes on along the minus strand of JALBCR010001738.1, from coordinate 38,294 downwards.
ATTACTCCTAATGCCGTATTGCAAATGATTTGTATTTTTGAATCCCCGGTCGCAATAAATGTATATTAAAACATCTTTAAAAAATTTGTACAACTTTAACAAATGATTATAATTGAATTTAGGCAATGCTTCCATTTTACAATAAAAATACTGAAGGCTTTTTGGTTGCTTAACTCAATTTAATTTTGTTGCAGCTAATACTGTTTCTAAAATAAAAATTTCAAATAGAAATTAATTAAAATTCTGAAAAGCCCTCGCAATTATTCGGCGGCTTATTTAGTCTCTATAAATATCACTTGTGTCAATAATGCAATTTTAAATTTTATTATTGCACTGTTCGTACTTAAAGTAAAACAAATTAATAAGAAAGCATTACCAAAAGATATTGTTTTTAAATTTATAAGGAAAACAGTTCAATTGTTCGAGTTCAATTGTATGTAAAGCGTCATGTATTTTTAGCTTAAATAAATTAGTGATAGATTAACGTGCTTCTATTCTAATCAATTATTAAAGCAAATAAAAAGCTTTTTTGATATGTATGCATACATGCGCATATTTACATACTTTTTAACTGCTCTGATGATACATATAGCAGTTTTAAATTTAAGATTGGCTACTGTAATCATTATATCATTTGAGTAGAAAACGACATGCTATTTTACACAACGTAATTTATTTAAAATTATGCATCCATTTTAATATGTGATTTATCTGTTTAATAGGATAAATAGCTTTATTTACTATTATGAGTATTATTTCATTGTGATTCTGCTAATATATTTATTTCCAGATTATATTATTCTACGGTGTTTATTAATTGCTCTTTACGAGTTCTGTGTTTAAATAACGCAAGTAATTGTTATTTGAATTTATGCACAAATGATTTTCATATTATACAAATTTTATCATTTTTTATCGACACTCCCCGATTCCACATGAAACTGAAATTTTTGGATACTATTTTAAAAGAGCTATTTTATTTTGAATACATTATTAACACTAATAATTAATAGTTAAAAATATCAAGACTGGAACTGGTGGGGACCGATGCACCACACATTCTCTCTTTGAATGTTCACACTTATCCCTTGCTTCAAAAATACCATGGACTTATATTCACCTGTAACTTCCTGTAGCCGTATACTAACCTCACGTAAAAATTGTACACCTCACGCACCAAAGGTCTCTGTTACGTCCCAAACAACCGGACGTCCGAACTTCCAGACTGGCAGGGACATACCATGGCTCTAAGGATTGTCTCGTTCAAAAGGAATGGCGAAATCTTCTGGCTGATGTTTTCGTACAGATTAGACAATGATACCCGTAACCATCTACTTGTACAAAAGATACACAACGAAATGACTCGAATAATTGACATCCAAGACGGAGTCCTTATTATATTGTTATCTAAAAAGATGCCAAGTGTTAAAGATGAAAAGCATTTAATCAAGTTTGATTCACGTTTTTCATATAGGAGACGTGCTTTTTCAGTACCTTGATTACCATTATTATTGAGTAACCAGGTTTTGGACATCACAGTTAAAGGTTTCAAGATTTCTGATTGCTTCGGGAAACCCCGGGGGTAACCCACACCCGAGACTCCACACCAGATAATCTCAGTTTCATTTTGAATTACTTCATGTATGAAGGAAAGGGAAGAGAAAGAATGAAACACACTTTCTCTATCGTCATGTACAGTGACGACAGAAAACAAGGTATTACTAAATCGACAATCTTAGTGAATCCCCAGACCACGTACAAGAAGACATAGTTGTTGCGAAGATTGGGTGTTGAAATGTACATTGCAAACAAATTGGAAGAAGTTATATACTTGAGTGTCAAAAGTCTGCAAAAGTGCTTGATGTCTCTATGTATAGTATCTATGTAGTGTGTACAGGGTTATTCACTATAAATTACCCACCCCTTATTATTGTTATTATTCCTCCTAGAAAAAAAATTATATACAGTATGTCCCCGGATGGGGTCGCCAAGAGGAAAAACTAATTTATTTTTAATTTTTCGAGAAAAATGTATTCTTTATAAAAGTTTTGCTTGTTTCAAAACCGCGGAACCGGTTTTCTTCGTTCTAATTTTTCTTTCCATTCTAGAGAAAAATGGTTCATTTAGTTGAAAAGTCCGAAAAATTAGATCTTGTTTTCATGGCAACCGGTAACAAGATTTTTGACTTTTATTTAATAAATGACAATGTTGTCAAAAGAACAACGATTTTACCTTATTCAGTGTTACGGCATAGTTAATGAGGAGTTTAACCAAAATTCCCGGATGTCTTCAAATCAAAATGTGGTGCACAAAAATTAATCAAGAAATTTTTATCCACAGGCTCCATATTAGACATAAAAAAAACTAAAATAATTCGGAATGAAGATGACGCTGCGGCTCTTATTGTGATGGATTTGGTTCGGAATAACCCAAAATTATCTTTACGGCGAAGATCGCTTGAATTAGGGATGAGTGAAATCCATATCCATAGAACATTAAAGCACTCAAATAATGGATAATGAACATTTTTATTGAAATATTGTATTTTCTGATGAAGCCACATTTTTCACCAATGGTACTGTTGCATCGCAACATGTAAGGTACTGGAACCGTCACAATCCTCATTTCCTAATCGCTCGTAATAGGCAATATTTAGCAAAAGTAAAGGTATGGTGTGCAATTTCTTACTATGGAATTATGGGACCATTTGTTTTTAAAAATGCGGTTAATCAGCACACTTATTTAAATATGCTGCAAAATTTTCTTAGTGAACGTTTGGACGATTTACCTATTAACTATCACGCGAGATGTTATTTCCAACAAAATGGTTGTCCTGCCCATTATGCGCGAATAGTGGTAGAATGGAATCGGTCGAAATGGTCTTGTTTTATGGCAACCGAGGAGCCCTGATTTGACTATGGCTGATTTCCATCTTTGGAGCCGCTTGAAACAAATAGTTTATGCAAACGATCTTCCTCCGGATGCAGATAATTTAAAAGAAAGATCAGAGATGACGCGGCGTCTTTATCACTAGAAGAATTTGAAGAAGTTATGATGAACTGTGTTGAAGACTTGAGCTCTGCATTCAAAAGGGGGTAATGGATCGAATGAAATTGTTTTTGATTAAATTATCATTATTATTTCTTATTATTAGATTTAATTGTTATTGTTATTGTTATTGTTATTATTAAGAATTGTTTAAATGTTTTAGAATTTCTTGAACAGATTTTGTGCAAAATATTTTGAGATGTAAATAATACAGAAATTTTGGTTCTTCTTGATAACTATAAAATCTGAATAAGTCAAAATCTGCTACAGTCAAATCAGGGTTTCTCGGTTGCCATAAAACAGGACCATTTCTACCGATTCTATTTTCTCCAAATTTCTGAGTCAGCTATTCTACCAGTATTTGCGCATAATGGGCAGGACAACCATCTTGTTGAAAATAACATCTTGCGGGATAGTTAATTAGTAAATCGTTCAATCTTTTATTTAAAAAATGTAAACGGCCTTACATGATGAGATACAACAGTATCATTGGTGGAGAATGTCACTTCATCAGAAAATACAATATTTTGATAAAAGTATTGATTATCCATTATTTGAATTACTTAAATTCGTTGTTCTTTCGACAACATTGTCATTTAATAAACAAAAATCAAAAGTCTTGTTACCGGTTGCCATGAAAACGAGATCTAATTTTTCGACTAAATAAATTCTATTTTTCATTTTTCTCTAAAATGGAAAGAAAAAATTGAAACAAAGCGAGCCGGTTCCACGGTTTTGAAACAAGCAAAAAACTTTTATGAAGAATACATTTTTTTGAAAAATTAAAAATAAAACAGTTTTTCCTTTTGGCAAGTCCATCCTGGGACATACTGTATATAAAGTTGTATAGTTCTAACTGAATTTTCTTAAAATACTATCAATAGTTAAGTTACTAGCCGTTTACAGGGCAATACAAAAATATTTTGTATTTTTAATGTAACACCCTGTATATTATTATATTTTTAAAGAGATCTTTTTTTCTGATTTCAAAAATATATTATATGTTGTCTTTATTTTGAGCCGTTATTGTGTTATTAATCGTAAAATAACACAGTTACTTAATTAAAGAATTTTCAACATTGTCAAAGGAAGCTATATAAACGACAAATGTTGTGTTTGATATTTGACATTTCATTAAATAAATCACCAAAATGATTTTAGTAAAGCAGAAAAAACTTCGTATATTTACCTGTTATATTCGAAATAATAAAAACAAGCGTGCTACAAAACGAGCATTCAGGGTGTTATTAACCGAAGTTAAAATGGTTATAGACAATAAATAACAAAATTTCATTTAGGAAATTTAATAATTAACAATATACAAACTCATAAAAAATGAAATATATCCTGAGTGACGTTATTATTGTCATTATTAAGTTTTTATTTCAAGTTTGATCCTGTCTTTAATTCCTTGAATGCTATTATTATCACTACTATTCACTATATCTTTCAAATCCTCAGAAAAATGTATCCATGGGGGTTAAGTGCGGGCTATTAATGGTCATCTGTTAGTTTCATTATTCCCTACCCATATTGAACAAACATTGTTGAAATAGTTTCTAACGAGATGAACATTATAGGGGAACTAGGTCCAGCATCCAAATCATATCGTCTAGTTGTTTTCCGAGAAATTGACTAAAAAATATCTTCCACCTGTGGAAGAAGTTTTTCTAGATAAGTAAGTCCAGTTAAATTATATTCATAAAGTATAGGTCTCACAATTTTATTTTTAAATATTCCGCATCAAACAGTATCAGTTTTCTTTCCTGATTTTTTAGATTGTTCGAAAAATCTTTTCCTTCAGTACCTTCCCTTGAAGACTCCTGCCATATAAAACGATTTGTCTATCCATATTATTTTTTGGAAAAATAATCGAGATCTTTATTTAAGTTGTGAAGCATATCCCGGTAGTCCAGTCCTTTCTATTTTTGAGCATTGGTTAAAATTTGCACTGGTAGAATTTTGTATGGTCTATAATTACTTTTCTTCAATATCCGTTGGAACTTTGAATAACTTTTATTTAATTGTTCAGCAGTAGTATTTATAGAATTTTTAGAGTTTTCTAAAATATAAACAATATTTTAAACAATTCTATCATCAATATTTAATTATGAATGAGGTTACCTTCGAAATGAAGCAGCATATCTAAATGCTCATCCTAATTAACTTCAAATGCACGTTTTTTTTTCTTAGTAAAACTGCAGGTATTATTTACTTTTCTTTTAAATATCAAGGAACGTACGTTATGATGGTTTGTTGTTATTATTTTGAATAAAACAGGCAAATATACGAAATTTTTCTACTTCACTATAAACCATTTTGGTGATTATTGTTATTGTATTGTATTACTGTGTTATTCTACAATAAATAACTCAATAACGGCTCAAAGTAAAGACTGCATATAATAATTTTTGAAATCAGAATAAATAGATCTTTTTAAAAATATAATAATATACAGAGTGTTACATTAAAAAAATGCACTATATTTTGTTTTGACCTGTAAACGGCGAGTAACTGAACTATTGATGGCATTTTAAGAAAATTCAGTTAGAACCATACAACTTTCAGGTATAACATTTTTTTTCTAGGAACAATAATAACGATAACAAGCGGTGGGGAATTTATAGTAAATATCCTTGTACGTTAGTCTTGAAGCAGCACTGGTATGTTGTAAAATGAATAAGGCGTGATGGGCACTAAAGAGTGCAAACCGAGAGGTCAGTAACTTTATTGTGTTTAGCGTTTGGGTTAAAATTGCTGGTGCCGAAAAATCTGTCAGTGGAGCGCCGAGTCAAACGATCTCATTTTCGTGTAGTAAGCGACTGTTTGAAAGAGAAGCTCTAATTTCTTCTAAATTTTAATCAGATGCTCCAGTACACTCATGAAATTTAAAACTTGGACACCACAATTTCTGTAAACAAAAGTTTGCACATTGTGAAGCGTACTTAAAGGTATCATTTACAATTCAAACAGCAGGTAGTCTCAGCAGGGGTTATCTTATCCTTGCTTGTTTAATTTACTTCCTTTAAGTCATATTGCTCTAAGGGTTGTTACATTGGTCATTAGAAGTATGTAATAAATAAACAATTACCTACTGTTTGAGAAGGGTAGTGTGAACCAATAAATAAAGTAAGAAATGTAAATTCCATTTTAGTTTAAAATTTCAAGTGTTGTGAAAATGCCACCTCATCTCGGTGCTGATTTGAAAGCGCGGATTGTTTCGGAATTAGCGGCGGGCCGTAGCGTGCGTGAAATTTCACGTATGTTAGATATACCAAAAAGCACCGTAGGGCATTACCGAGTAAAATGGAATCTAGAACACACTTTAGAAAGAGCCATCGGAAGTGGTAGACCTAAAGTATCTACACGTGCTCAAGATCTCGAGTTGTTTCATTACGTAACAGAACAACCATTTGCTACATACTCCAGGGCTATAGCAGATACACATTTTCCCGGATGCCGTATAACTGAACAAAAAGATTAAAGGAGATGGGAATAAAGAAGTATAATGCTGCTGCGAAAGAAGTTCTCAGTGACGAAAATATGAGACGTCGTCTGGAATTTGCAAGGCGATATGTGAACGAACCTTTGGAATTTTGGAATCGAGTGATTTTTAGCGACGAAAAAACGTTCAATAGCCGCAACGATGGACCACTAAAAGTTTTTAGAATGGAAGGAACTCGTTACGAAAATAATCACATATGTCCTAAAAACGAAGTGGTTATTTTTCTGTGAATGTGTGGGGTTGGGTTAGCGCGCGGGGTCCAGGAGTTTGTTGGGCTATCGATGGACGTCTTGATTCTGCTGCGTATTTAGATATTTTGGAAACTATTATGAAACCTTCAGTCGAAGTGTTTTATCCAGACGAAGATTATATTTTCCAACAAGTAAGTATTCTTATTTCACTATACTTTCTCCAAAAAATAGTTCGGGATCTGTTGAATTAACATTTTCATAATGTATTTTGTTGTTAAAGGACAACGCCCCTATTCATACTTCGCGGGTTGTGCGCAATTGGATACGAGAAAATAACTTGGAGCTGTTACCCTGGCCAGCAAAAGCCCAGATTTTAACATTATCGAAAATGTTTGGGCTCGAATACTTGCTGTTATCCGAAGACAACAAGGGCCAAATTTTATACCAGTAAACCGTAATGCACTAATTGCAGCCATTGATACCGCATGGGAAACGATTAATATTAATTATATTGATACCTTGATAGCGTCAATGAGCAGACGCCTCCAAGAATGTATCAATAATAATGGAGGTCACACCCATTATTGATTTCTTATATTTATTTATATAGTAATACCTTTATTTAAAAAAACGTTTTCATTTAATTTTAAACTATAACTTGGTATCTTAATTATAATTATGTAATAAATTCTTGTCAAAAAACTAAATATATACGTTGACAATAAGAATTGCCTTAGTTTTTATTTTCACTTTTTATATTAACTACAGAAAAAATGAAACGTCATAAAATGTACCTTTTGTAAGGTCAGTCAACCCAAATAACCATGTTTAGTTTTTGATTTAATTTAAAAGTTATTGCTTGTAGACGTTTTTTAAATCAAAATTATTTCTAATTTTATTTTGTAAACATTTCCTAAACAAAATTTTGATTCGATAATTAATCGAGCTATGGTGTTTAATTAGCGATACCTTCAAATATATTCTTTAAAGAAAAATTAAGTAAGCAACGTAAATTACCTATTTTCTAAAACGTGCTTAGTGTAATGATTCATTCTACAGTCCTTCTATAAGATAACCCCTGCTGAGACTACCTGCTGTTAGAATTGTAAATGATACCCTTAAGCCCGCTTCACAATGTGCAAACTTTTGTTTACAGAAATTGTGGTGTCCAAGTTTTAAATTTCATGAGTGTACATACAAAGAAATATATTCCTGTTATCGTTGAGTTTAACTCTAAACCAAAACCCTTAAATCATGTATAATTATTTCTGGGGAAGCGATTAATATTGCGTCATTCATATACTATACATTTACTTAAGAACTTAGGGAACGGGTCAGGAAATCGGCAACAAGACAAAATAATAATATAATAATAATATTTATTTATTTGCCCAACAGATGCAAGTATCCGCCAAATGAACAAATTACAAGTAAATACGCAAGTGTATTAGATATTAGTTATCATACTAGGTACAATATACAAATCATGAACAAGACAAGATCAGACCGACACTAAATTCTACTTAAGGCTAATGTAACAAATGTACGCTTAGTAGAAGACACAATGTCATATCCTTACGTATACAAATTACAGTTATTGCACATTACATATACTGGAGACTTTAGGAGACTAGTTTTTGGTAAAGGTAAGTAAAACGTATTGTTCCCATTGTAGCCTTGACGTGGAATTAAGAAACTAATCCCGCTAATACTTCAGGAGCATCAACAAATCATTTATAATATTATGCAAAAACAGTAAACTTGTACTTATGCGGCAATGTTGAAGAGACCATATTCACACTTGTTAACAGCATTTGATGTTCACAACTTCTCTTAGGGTAAAGTCCATATATTTTCAAGTGCAGAAATTTACAAAATTTCCATTGAACTGATTCAACTCTGTTGATATTAATATTATGAATAGGGTACCATACCAGTGAAGCGTATTCCAGTTTTGATCGTATTAAAGCAAAATACCTGAGAGCATCTATATTTGTAAATGGCTTGCAATTCTCACAAAAAAAACCGTACATTCGCAGTGCATCACTTACAACTTTATCAATATAGATTTTAAATAAGAGCTTTTTATCAAAGTATACTCCAAGGTCCTTGGCAACTGCAGGTAATAGTTCATTTCCAATTTGATAATTAAATATTCGACAAACCTTCTTTTGTCAAAAGAAACAACAGCACATTTACAAATGTTCAGTGATAAATGGTTGAGTGAACAACGGTCATGGATCTGATTTAATTGGACTTAGATGTCTTTACAATCTTCAAGTGACGATATAGTTCGTAAAACTTTAAGATTCTCTGCAAACAATAGTTTATCACAAGATATAACTTCGGTAATGTAATCAATTAACAAGAGGAACAGTAAGGGCCCTAGGTTCGAAACTTGAGGCACCCCGAAAGTGGCTACATACGTGTTCAAATTAAAATCATTGTAATGAACATACTGCAAGCGGCTATTCAAATAAGAAGCAATTGATGCAAAGCTTCATCAAAGCCCTATTTATGTAGCTAACGTAATAATAATAATAATAACATTTTATTTTCTTAAAGACCTGATAACAGATATAGAAAACGTCAAACAAAGTACATTAGAATTGATATTGTAAGCCTATTCATTAACAGAATAGAATGCGCTATTTTGTAATGTGCTCTTGATTGATTTTAAAAACATTTTAGTAGGCAAAGTCTTTAGATCTAAAGGTAATTTGTTATAAAGAATACTACCTTTGTAGTATGGGTTTGATTCGTATAGGACAAGATTATGACTGCTATATTCGAAATCATGTCCATATCTGGTGTTATAGTCGTGGTAATTGTTTTGAAATTTGAAGTTCTCAATATTGGTTTTTACAAATTTTAGTATTTCATAAATATATATTGAGGGAACTGTACATTCTGACTTATGCGGTCGAATGCCTTGGCCTTGTCTGTATAAACCACATCAACCTGTTTCTGTGAATCAAGATTATTGCCAATAAATTGAGTAGCGCAAAGTTGGAGACCGTACACCGACCCTTGCATAGATCTTGGTGTGCGGAAATATTTCAAATATTTTTGCAAAATTATTGAGGATCGATATGGGTCTGTAATTAGTAATAACACTAACATTCTCACCTTTAAGCACAGGACAAATACGTGCGATTTCTTACACTTCAGGAAACTTATTGGTTTTCAGAGCCAAGTTAATTATTATATAGATAAAGCCCACACAACAGTAGGCGAAACGTTGGCGATTACAACTTACTGAGTTGAGTATTCTTCCCACCTCCACCTAGAAGGTCTCTAATAGAGTACATATATTATTAATTATTATAGTTAATGGTTTGGCAAATACACTAGCATAATTTTTCAGAAGGTATGAAGGAATTTGATCCAGTCCAGCGATCTGTTTGTTCTTTAATTTACAAAAACATACTAAAATGTCTTTATCAGTGGCTTCATGGCACTCACTACTGAGACAATAAAACACAAGGGCAGAACAATTTGAACGCATTAACAATACTTTGAGGTGTATCAACGCAGTCAGCATTATAACTCATAACGCATGGTATTCTAGAATTCAACTTTTTGGAATTGATGAACGTCCAAAAACTTTCAGGATCGGAAATCATAGACCTTTTGATTTATTAATGCAAGTTAGGTATGCTGCTCTTATTTGTTACTTAACGAGGTTTTGCAGAGCCTTGTAGGACTAAATATAAGTAGGTAATTTATTCTTCCTAAATTTTTTGTAAAAGGAGCGCTTCAATATTAAATTCTTAACTATACTAGCATTAAACCAAACGGGATAACTTCTCCTACTTCTACGATAACTGGGCACATAGGCATCAAATAGTGAGTATATCAAACTATAAAACTCACTACAGGCCGCATTGACATTGTCAAACGAATTCAATATCGACCAATTACAAAGATACAAGGAACAATATAGATTCACAAAATCAGCTTTCTTAAAGTTATAAACTGACTCATCAATATTCGACGTAAATTTGGCTGAACGGTGAACTATTCACGCATATAAAATGGAGTAGGTACGAACGAAAAGATAACTTAAATTTAATTCAAGTCCAGTTCAACTTGCATTGACAAGTACACTACGTCGACCAGCAGTCAGTACAACTGTGCGTCGCTAGCACTTAACTGTGTCAACAATTCGCACGGTAGTATGTAACACAAACGGCGCCTCAAGTATGTTCGACGACCTACGCAACTTTCATTCATGCATGTAAATATTCCATCGCATCTACTATAAGTGGAATATAAATAAAAATATCTAAAACGACGCAACACCCTAGACGCAACAACATCATTCGACTTCCGCAGAAGTACCAAAACCAAACTGAAACGGACGCAAGAGTGTGACCGCAGATAGAACAAACCGTTTTTGAACATAATGGACGTTTCAGTTAAGGAATATATTTGAACCGCGTGGAACGTTTTCTTTGGATGTTTCAAATCATGCTTATATAACGTACGCATATAACCTAAGATTGAGAACGTTCCATAGTAATTCATTTTGACGTTTTTTGAAACATTTTAAATAAGTTACAGACATGATATGATGGAACATGACGTTTTATTAAAGGTTTATATTTGGGACTTTTGGAATGTTTTCGTTTGAGTTTTAAAAAGTAATTATGGAGCATCTGTTCGAAATGTAAAATGTAGAAACGATTTTTGTTGTACAATTTAAAATGTTCTATATATGCAACCGATTCTGTCTTATTGTTGCTTTTCGCAATCCTAAGTTAGTTATGGGAAGACCATAATCAGTATCAGAAGGTTCTGGTGGAAATTTAAAGGAGTTATCGGCCTTAGGATGTTTACTTGCTAGTTTCTGAAGTGTGAGCGTATTAGTAGTAATAGTATGTATTTATTTGCTTTTTTATATTACAAATGATTCGTATTTACACCTTAACCCCACTTTACATAATAAAAACAAAAATAAAAAATAAAACCAACTTTTTTCCTTCTTTTTCACTCTCCTTTCACCTTTCTTCTTCTTTGCAGTATCTGCTCCATCCACTTATTTTCTTCTCCTTTCTCTGACAATACCACCCTTCTTTCTCTCATCTCTTTTCTCAATTCAGAGCACCTCAAGCTCATGTGTTCCACATTTTCCCACTCCTCCCCACATAGCCTACACATTCTCCTACTGTCCTCTCACCATCTGTTTTTCCACTCTTCGTTCCCACATATAAATCTTGCTATCATCTTTTTTTTTCAACTTCCTGTCTTCCTTTAAATATTTGGGCATTACACTCTTTATCAGCCTATCAAATATCCCCTTTTTTCTATATATTTCCCAAGTATCCTTTCTCCTAACCCCCACACCTGCCCTAGTATTTTTTTCCTTTCCTCGCCAGCCCGTTTATATGTACCTCATCCTTATTGTTATAAATCAGCGTGTATCCCAAATATTTTATTTTCTTTACACTTTCTATCCTCTCTTCCCCCCATTTCCAATCTACATTTCTTCTTCCCCTCTTCCTTTTTGAAACACAACCATTTTAGTTTTTTTCACATTTACTTGTAACTTCTTCTTGTCTAAGTAGTTTTTTATTGTTTTCATCATGTTTTCCATCTCCTTCTTTTCTTTCGCCACTTTCCTCTCCATTTTGTTTTCTTTCCAACTCTTTCTCCAAATCTGCTATATATGTCGCGAATAACAGCGGGCTGAGCGGACACCCTTGTGTTAATCCCTTTTCCGATATAAACATCTCGCTTACTTCTCCGTCTACTTTTTGCCCTAAATCTAGTTTCTTTGTATATTTCTTCTAGCTTCCATACCATGTCTTCTTCCACCTCATTTTTCCTTAGCACTTCCACAATTTCTTTCTGTCTACATTGTCAAAGGCAGCTTTGATGTCTATAAACAGCGCAAATACCTTTCCCTTTCTTTCCCTATCTCATTATTTACTAATTGCCTTAATATGTATATATTATCTATTGTTCTCCTTCCCTTTCTGAATCCCGCTTGCCAGTCTCCGATGATTTCTTTATTTTCTATTTCCTTTACTAACTTTTTCTTTAAAATAGTTGCATATAGTTTGTAACCTGCGTTCAATATGCTCACTCCTCTATAGTTGCTTTTGTCTCTTTCTCTCCCCTTGTATACTGGACATATTAATGCTACCCGCCATTCTTGGGGAACCCTTCTCCTTTCCAAATCTTGTTTAATATCCTTCTCATATTTTCTCTTGTTCTTTTACCCGTAAATTTCCATTGTTCTCCTTGTATTCCATCCGGGCCGTTGCTTTTCCTATCTTTACCTTAGTTATCGCTTCCTCCATTTCCACGTTTGTAATTTCTCCTTTCATTTCTCTTCTTTCTTCATTCCGTTCCGTTTCCTCTCTTCTTTCTGCCTCTTTTCCTTCTAACAATTCCATACATTGTTCTTTCCATTCTTTCAACTTTAGTTCACCCTTTCTCTTTACATCTTTCTTCCTTTCCTTATTCAGTATCTTCCAGACCTCCTCCTCACTCTTTATTAACCTTATTTTTTCTTCCAACTCTTCCATATATTTGATTTTTCCTTCTTCACATTCCTTTTTATATGCTCTTTTTAGTTCCTTATACTCTTCTATCTCTATCTCCCTCTTCTTAATTTCCTCCTTCCACTCCTCATCTCTCTTTTCTTCATTTTACATTGTTTATTCCACCATTTCTCTCTTCCTTTTCCTTTACCATCTATCTGTCGGTATCTTTTTGTCTCCGTTATTCTTTGCATTTCTCTTTTATCTCTCTCAACCCTTCCTCCACTCTTTCCTTCTTCCATTCTACCTCTTCCATTTTTTGGCAATATTTCCTCGTACTCTCCTCTGTCCATATGTTTCTTTCTATCCATTTATTTTCTTCTATTTCCTTCACCCAAGTTTCCTCCTTTAGTTTCACTTCTAGTGGCTGATGGTCCGACTCATCTCTATCTCCAACTTTGAAACTGTTTATTTCCTCCAGCCCCTCTTCATTTACTATCACGTAATCTATGATTGTTTGTCCCCTTTCTCCTATATATGTGTATTGACCTCTACCCCTTTCTCTATATTACCGTTCAGTATTGTCCATCCTTTTCCTCACAAAGATCCAACAACTCCTTCCCTTCTTTGTTCATCTTCTTATCCATGCTCTCTCTTCTCCTCTCTATTCCGTTTACTAACATTCCACCTTTTTCTCCAATTCTTGCATTTCAATCCCTCCCATAATTGTAATTCTCCTTTCATTTTCCTTTTCCAATGCTTCTATATCGTTTCTTATCTGCTTCATATTCTGTCCATATACCGTTATCACTTTATACTTTTCCTTTGCTTTTCCTTCCATGTAATTTACCATGATTCCTTTCTTCTGCACTTTCTCGTCTACCTCTTGTGTTGACCAGTCTTTTTTAACTCCTGTTAGAATTCCACCTCTGGCTCTTCCCTTTTTTTCTTTTCTTGTCGCGAATTGTATTTTCCAAATGTGCTCTTCTGGTAACTTCTCTTTCCATTCCTCCCATTCTCTCTCTTCTAACCATGTTTCCGTTAACCCTACCATATCGAACTTCTCTATGTACTTCCAAAATTCAACCCTTTTTTTTTAATTCCCGCCACATTCCAAAACATTAACTCTCGTTGCTTCACTTTTTAATTTCTTTGTCCTTTATCTTTGCCTTTCTGTCTTGATTTGGTTTGACCTCCCCAACCTACTAGTTTTTGTGCCGTTTATCTCTGTTTTCCTATTATCTCATTCCATTTCCAACTTCGGCCATCCACTACTAGCTTTTTATACCCTATTGTTACCATTTCCTCTTGTTCTCTGTATTTTCTTGCTGTTTCTCTCAGCTTCTTTTGTACTTCTCTCTCCTTCTTTGTCAGGTCGTCGTCCATATAAATATTTGTCCCTTTAAGCAGCCCCTTCTTCTTAATTATCTCCATTTTGTCTTCGTGTGATCTCATCCTAACTATTATAATCCCTGTGTTATCCTCTTCGCTTCCTTCACCTTCTTCTCCACCCCAAATTTTCTTTAATAAACTTCTCCATCTTGCCTATTACTTTTTTTCTTTTTCTTCCATATCAATTCCTTTTATCACAAGGTTGTTCCTTCTCTTTTCTCTTTCAATCTCCTCCATTCTTTTTTCCATCCATTGTATATGATTTTCCATTCTATTTACCTTTACCTCTAACTTGTGCTTTTCCTTTCTCATTTCTTCCATCTCTTTATTAAATATCTCATTCATTTCCACCATTTTTGTATTCATTTTTCTTGATCTTCTCTCATCATTCTTATTTCTTTCAGCATTTCTACACATAATTCTCTCACGCCCTCTTCCGCCCTTTCTCCTACTTCTTTTCTTGGCGATCTTTTAACTCTCGCACTTTTTCTCCATACTTCTTCTAGTGTCTCTTGACCTTTTCTTTTCTTTCCGACGACGTTCTTTCTGACATATTTTTGTTATAATTGTTTCCCTCAATGTAAAGTTCAGTTAATTTTTTTTTTACTAGTCTGGCTTGTCCGATAAGGATTTTGCAACTGCTTTTATTTGCGCTCTTAACAGCACTTTTTTCCCTTCACTTTCCACCTTTATCCACTTTGCGGTTACCGAATTATCGTTATGTTTAGATTTTAATTTATCCGTATAAATGAAATACACTAAATTCTTTGTATTTTCACGTTTATTTAATCACACGACTGTCCTGATAAACTCAATACTTTTGTAAACACATTATATCACTTGAAACCACGTCCGTTCACTTCAAATACTCAACAACGAATCCTCGTGTGAGCGTATTATTAAATGTGAAAGTGTTGTCACTTGTGAGATCACCGGCTAAATCTCCATCCGACAGCTTGGATTCAACTTTAAATTTAAGATAAGTTGATAGTTTCAATTTCTTGACTAGAATCCTTTGAGAGTGTGTGACGTCTTGACTATTTTGAAGATTAATTTTGATAATTGTGGTTAAAGACATCTTATTTTTTTTTTGGTATTGTGAGTGGAGAAAAGTACTATAAAGGTACAAAAAAGTTCTTACCATGCTTCGGTAGTATTTTTGGAAATTACAATTCTGGTGAGGGTCTTGATAAATCTCAAGGTCATGTAAGTTTTAAATTTGAAGTTACACGAAGAACATCTTGCTTTTTGATATGCTCACGAATATCTAGATTATAGAAATGTTTATTGGTGGTATAGAAGAAATCTCTAGAAGATAATTGTGATGTCTTACTAAATACTTTCTTTTACTTATCCAGTCCACCCAGCATACATTTTTATGACTCCCAAGGGTATAAGCACTTGGACTTTGTTTTATGTTCTTTTTATATTGATTGTCTGGCTTGTCCGATAAGGATTTTGCAACTGCTTTTATTTGCGCTCTTAACAGCACTTTTTTTCCTTCACTTTCCACCTTTATCCACTTTGCGGTTACCGAATTATCGTTATGTTTAGATTTTAATTTATCCGTATAAATGAAATACACTAAATTCTTTGTATTTTCACGTTTATTTAATCACACGACTTGTCCTGATAAACTCCAATACTTTTGTAAACACATTATATCACTTGAAACCACGTCCGTTCACTTAAATACTCAACAACGAATCCTCGTGTGAGCGTATTATTAAATGTGAAAGTGTTGTCACTTGTGAGATCACCGGCTAAATCTCCATCCGACAGCTTGGATTCAACTTTAAATTTAAGATAAGTTGATAGTTTCAATTTCTTGACTAGAATCCTTTGAGAGTGTGTGACGTCTTGACTATTTTAAATTAATTTTGATAATTGTGGTTAAAGACATCTTATTTTTTTGGTATTGTGAGTGGAGAAAAGTACTATAAAGGGTACAAAAAGTTCTTGCCATGCTTCAGTAGTATTTTTGGAAATTACAATTCTGGTGAGTCTTGATAAATCTCAGGGTCATGTAAGTTTTTAAATTTGAAGTTACACGAAGAACATCTTGCTTTTGATATGCTCACGAATATCTAGATTATAGAAATGTTTATTGGTGGTATAGAAGAAATCTAGAAGATAATTGTGATGTCTTACTAAATACTTTCTTTTACTTATCCAGTCCACCCAGCATACATTTTTATGACTCCCAAGGGTATAAGCACTTGGACTTTGTTTTATGTTCTTTTTATATTGATTGTTTAGCATGATATTTGAATATGATCAACACAAACTATAATTTTTATAGTTATTAGAAAGCGTTAAAGTAGTACGTACCGTAAAACTGTTAATCTTACAACTATGTAATGTCTTAATTTGTTGACTACTGGGCATAGGAATTAAATTTGAATACGTAGTAATGACACATTCTAAGATTTGTTTTTATTGATTTGCACTAATTTCTTTAAAATGATTAATGGGAATTATTTAAAACAGAGTTGATTATTAATTTTACGTACACACGAGCGGACAAATGTTTAAGATGTCACTTAGAACTGGAGCTGTGTGCTGAGCAAACCACAACAAGTCAACTTGGTGGAAATCCAATCTTGAGTCAGCTCAGAAAAGAAACAAAAAGGCTTTATAATAAAGCAAACGAAAACGGGGAGTGGGAAAATATAAGCACCTTCGTATCTTATAATCACAAAATAAGGAGAGCAAAGTTTAGTAGCTACCGGACCTTGTGTGAAAAGATCTTCTCTACTCCGAGTGCGGTAAGTATTCACAAAGCCCTAGCTTGCAGTAGTGGAGGGATGAACATCTCTCTGCAAAAGCCTGACTGATGCTTTACAGGAAATGTTGAACAGAGAAATCAACTTTTCCTGATAACCCACTTACCAGGCTGTCAGATATCACATAGGAAAAAGACCATCAGTTGCGTACTGGAAGGTCGTTAACATCATGTGGAGTCAAGGTAGATTAATCTGGGCAATAAGCACCCTAAATCAGTTAAAACTTCTGGTAAATATAGAATGATTTCCATCGATCTGAAAAAAGAAACCGAACTACTAACTCCCTTTTCTGATACAAATCTTCAGAAGCAGTCTGGAACTGGGATAAATACCACTCGGCATGGAAAAAGGCTATGGTAATATTTAAGAGAGAAGGATACATTACCAATCAAACCCTACATTAAAAAATATTGTATTAACATATGAAATTGCTTCTCTTTTTTAAATTAGATGTTAGAACGCTTCTCAAACATTATGTTACAGTATGTTGCATTTTAAACAATTTTTATTAATTATAGTAAAATTATTGAATAAAACTAAAACTAAAAAAGTAATCCATTTTTATGACTCGCAAGGGTATAAGCACTTTGGTCTTTGTTTTATGTTCTTTTATATTGATTCTTTAGCACAATATTTGAATATGATGAACACAAACTATAATTTTTATAGTTATTGGAGAGCGTTAAAGTAGTTATTGCCATAAAACTTTTAATCTCACAACTGTGTAATGTCTTAATTTGTTGAATACTGGGCGTGGTAATTAAAATTGAATACGTAGTAATGGCACATTCTAAGGTTCGTTTTTATTTATTTGCATTAATTTCTTTAAAATGATTAATGGCAATTATTTAAAACAAGTTGATTAATTTTTAGGTATTTTGCTTTAGTTTGACTTGCAATAAAATCATCTATTACATTACTGTACAGGTTTTACTATTAAATTTCATATTTTCTTGAAATAAGTACATTCGACTTCCTCTTGAACCAAATCTCTAGAAAAGCAAACTAGAGCTTAAAATTAATTAACAACAAATGAAGGAAATTTTATTTATTGCAAACTAAATAATAAATTATACTTACTGGAATCCTTAAAACATTACATTTTAATTACAAAACGCAAATGATAAATTAGTTTCAGAGGGAATAGTAATTATTTATGTATTTCAAAATATACAAAAACTTTAGCTATACAACTTCGTATGTTCGATCGTTTAATAATTCACGACTAAGCACGAATTCCTATTCTCAGCAATGAAAATATTATTTATTCACCAAATCAAACTTAATATGATGCTAGATTTAGCAACACTGTAAATCTGTATACAAGGGTAACAACATTTTACCGCACCAAGACAAAGTTTACAGTCCAACTCGAATTGGATTTGGGTTAAATTCGTTCTGCCAAATATTAAATACTCATCAATATAGTTAGTGTGATTTATTAAAAAAAAACTAGTGTAATATTTTTGTTCTGATTGGTCATTAAAACAAATAATGTATACGATTCGCAATCACAAGAATGTATTTCGTACTTTGAGTATAAAGTGGTAGAACGTCACCACTGCCCATTTTTACGCCGTTAACTAGTTCTGTCGAATATGCAAACAGCGGTATTTTTTTGGCGTTTGTGCTATTAACTCTGTCATGTCCGTTTGTTGTACAATTGAAAATTGTAGGAAGAATCAGTAAGTGTTTTACATAGGTTGATTTAATAAGTTAAGAAATTTGTATTCAAATTCTCTTGCTAACATCTTAATTACAATAATGAAATGTTTATGATATAATACAATTATCGTAAATTCGTTTTTTAAACGTATATAACCAATGCTTTGATAAACGCATTAAATAGAATTGTATCAATATTTATTATCTAAATTAAAATTAAAGAGAGGAATGAATAAGTTTAATAGACAATCAAAATAAAACTACATACTATATTGCGATGTTATTCCTCATCACAGGTCCAATTTAAAAATTAAAAATAATCCCACGATTATTTCCGTGTAAATAAACCATAATCTTGGAAATATTGTAGAAATCGGAGGCGTTTGAAAAGATTTTTGTAGCTGTTAGTAATTTGTTGTCATTTATCCATGTTCCCGTGTTATTATCAATTATATAGCATAATAAGCAGTTCCAATAATCGAATCCAGCACCAGCACGGTTATGTATACGCGAAAATTCAACGTCCGATATTCTTGTGGAGCATCGAATTTATGCAAAACGCGTTTAAAGGAAGAATAAAGAAATGTTTCCTAATTATTGAGCATAAAGTAATTAACTCCAAAAGAAAATAAGCAAAATTACAGAAAACTTGTCAAAAAGTTGGGCGAATGGAAAAAATATACCAAAGATGGCTGTAAAAAGTGTTGCAAACTTGGATAAGTTTGAAATTACGAATAAGAAAATAGCAGGCCATGATTGCAACGGAGTAACCTGCAACAAAAGCAGAATACGGTAGATCACAAAAAGAAAATAATAAGACACATACCTGTATTGGTGACTAGAGGTTAGTTTTAATTATTGTAGTAGTTTGTAGTTGAATCTTTAAGTTCATTCCTGTATAAAAATTGGTCGCACACACTAACACCACTTGTTGCACGTCCGAAACACGAATGCGTTGTTTGATAACCACGTGATCGCTTATGTTCAAAGCGCTGTTGCAAAATTTTAATTTAGAACTCGTAATTTTATTTGATTTTATGTGTGTGAAAATAAAAAAGATTGTGTTGTTAGTTACATCGTGGTTTTAATTACTGGTAACATCGCGAAAGGCAGTCTTGGCAATTTTGAAGGTAAAAATTAATATTACATATTTTTATAAATATAATTCCAATATAGTGCATTCATTTTTAAGACGAACCGGAGATCAACAAATGTATGCGTACACGTGAACAGGGTGCTCAGAGCCGTACTTAGGTCTCGCTTTTTGTGACAACCTAAATACCAAATAACAACTATATTCAACACAAGCATGAAGTAACAATTTGTAATTGTAAAAAATAGTAAAAAAATATTTAGTGTGAAAATTTGGAACTGCTTTAATTTAAATTTTCCATTTATTATTAACTTATTACGCTTGTGCAAGAACGAATTTTCTACCCTATTCACTACTTTGAACCTACCAAATGAGCATGCATTGAAACGTACTTTGTTTCATAACGGAGCCCTACATTTTCAATTTTATTGTGAATATTAAGAATGGAATTCATTGTTACGGTGTCAGAATAAGAGGTCTGCTCTCTTTCTAATGATGTTTTATGTTCTTTAAGACCAGGAAAGCAAATCACAACAATATGGATCTCATTGAAATAATTTGTAACATTGCGGAAAAAAGTTAAACAAAATTTTAACGCAATACATGAAATTCCTGCCAATCGAATAAAACAGTAGCCAGTGATAATTGCAAAATTACGAACGATGCATTGAAATTCTTTTGGTATTCCCAGTGATTTTTGTAGACTTGCGTTTGAGCTAATTACAGATTTCTATAAATTATTTCAATTTGATGAATTTAAGTACATGGCCAGTGTCCATGAGGTGACGACACCGCTATCACAAATAGACATTTTGCTTATTTAATTTTTCAATGTTCACTTTGGAATTTTGAGGTACGGCCATCAATCCATTGCTTCAGTGTTCTTCTTTGTAATGTATTTTTTCTGTTTATTGTAAATGTAGTAAAAACTCTAGTTTGAGATGAAGTATCCATTTTGCTGTAAATACAAATTAAATCAATAATTCGAAAATTATAAATAAGAAGGACAATTATATCCAAGGAACAGATTTCATGGGTTAACAAGTTACGACGATTTAAATCTGAAGAAAATAAAGAAAACTAACCTCAAATTTTATTGCAGACGAAATTTGAAAATAAATCAATCAGGAAACATTTAAGGACGTATAAGTCGTATGTCGAAATAATCAGGAAAATTGAAAGCATCGTTTAATCAAAATAAAAACATAATTAATTAGAAATTTGCGAATTAAGGTCTAAATTCCGACGTTGGTGTGGCGCAGATTTCTCGGAAAATTATGAAAAGATCAAAACACACTTTAGTCAATAGTATTAATACAAGTTTTTGTTTTTTTAATTAAATAGAAAGAGAACCTCTGATGTAACATCCCGAAGGCCGACAAAAAATAAACGGCGAATAACAAATCAAAACATACAAGTTCACGTTATAAACGAATAACGCGTGCTAGAAGTATAAATAAACAAAACAAGAAATTTTAAATTAATGAACAAAAATTATTAACATCGAACAAAATTTGAGAGAGTGAAAAAACGTACCTGTGGTGTTTGATGAAATAAATCTGGTGCATGGACCTACTGAATCCAATATAGTCGTTGGAAGTGCCCAAAGATTTTCCCCAAACCTGCAATAAACAATAATTGAAGAGGTGTGGAATAAAAGAAGATGATACCTGTATTCTAGGGTAGACGGTAAGTTGTTAGTTTGCATAAAATTGTTTTTATGCATGCATTAACTGTTAAATTTTAATTTTAAGATCTATCGAAAATAATAATACGTGGTGAACGTGCACATAAACTCGTTATTTTGACATAACCATTGCGCATACTCTTTGTGTAAAAAGTCTCAACTACAATAGGATAATTTCGTTTGACCTACTTTATGAAAAGGTCAACAACCCGTATGTAAGGAATTTGATTAAAAGACATGAAAAATAAAATAACCTGAGATAAGAAATTGCTTTACTTTTCCGTTATTGAACCTCTGTGAAATTGATAGACATTATTATAACAATAAACAACATGGCCTGTAAATTCCATTCTAATGTTAAATATCAATTATTCTATATTTTTGAGTATGTTATTTAAAATAAACCAGGTTTGAAGTTCAATGGATCTAAAATTGAGATTTGAAATCTTGACTGCTAACTAAAGCTGCATTTTCGACGTCCATCTAAACATAATAAAATGGAACTTAATACAAAGTCCTTCTCTGTTTAATTCCAAAAGGGAACCTGAACCTATTCCAACGAGAAACATGTCTTGTAACTTCGATTGTATATCACTACCAAACCCGCAATTAAATGTCAAATGTTTTAATTTTGCCGCCCAGTCGACAACACTTTCACTATCTCCACGGCGTGCGTTATAAAACTTCATTCTTGCAGCAAAACAAGATTGCATCAGGGAACAATGTTTTTCCAAATGGTTTACTAAGACCGAAAAGGTTTGACTTTCCCGAGCCTGTGGAACGCACAAATTCCGCAATAAAACATACATTTCATCACTTAAATTGTTCAACAAAATAACATTTTTCTTCGTTTCAATTTTTTGTAGATCATTCACAATGAAAAATTGATCCAATTTTACTTTAAAAATGGAAAATTCTGCGGTTAAGTGATTAAAGTCCTGCATATTTCCAACTAAAGTTGTGCTCCTTTCCACTGGGCCTGCCACCGCGGTTTTTCTGTTTTCACAGTCTCTTTACTAAACAAACTACACAACAGATACCAAAAGATATATGTATTTATGGTAAATATGATACCAAATTAAAGAACAATATTTCAGTTTTCACCGCAGTAGTGAGTAATATAATACATACTTTTAAACAAGAAACATTTTATTTGCTGATGGCCAATCTTTGGCACCAATACGAAATTATCAGTTTGTTGTTGCAGTAGAAGGCAACAATTTGACTTAATAATCGTAGATCTATTAAGCTTAGAACAAGAAATTGAGCTTGCCAAATCATTAATGAATATCACAAACAACAGTGGGCTTAAATGCGATCCTTAAGGTACTCCAGATGAAACAACAAAAGGTTTGAATTTAAAATTACTATACTTGACATATTGGGTGCAACCACGTAAGTATGAATTTATCAAAATTTGTAAAGAACTATCGAAACCAAACTACTAAATATTATGAGCTATCGTAGGAAACGCTTTCGAGAAATCAATATAAATTACGTCGACCTGACTCCTTCCGTCCACTACCTCAAAGACAAATTGCGTAAAAGTCGTCAAGTCTGTTACCGTAGACGGGTTTCACATGAAACCGTGTTACGTTGGTGAAATGTATGGTTTAATAACACTATACAGGGTTGCAATTACTTTTTTGCTAGGGGTGTATTACGATAATAAGCAAAACGACAAGGTCTTAATCTGGAAAACGTTTTTGCTTGAACTTTATACGCTTGTGGTGGAATAAATGCCCCCCCCAATTAACCGTTATATTTTTTATATCGTAAGAAAAAAGCTAAAATAGGTCAATTGGTATATTAAATATAATATGTTATGACATAAAAGTTTCGAACCCGACATGATTTCTCTTCATGGGAGTGTCACCCCCTACAAACATAGTTGCCTACAGACAAAATTAATACATATATGTTGTAACCTTAATTTTAAATTAAAATTTTATATATTACATTTTATTATTTTGGATTTCAAAATATTGTTTTTATTCAAATAATTACATATACAGGGTGTGGCAGTTTATACGCGTCGATCAATATATGGAATACTATTAAACATTTTGAAAACCTGTTTTATCTGATTTATAGAGGATTTTAAAGACTACTTTTTAAATTAGTTTGAGATGTACAGAGTGTGCATATACAGGGTGTACATATCAAAGTTATGATTTTTTAAATGGAACATGGTGTTTTTTTATACATTTATACAGTTTGGTAGCTAAATTCATGTTTATGTGATGTTAATAAACAGTTTAAGAAATTAAATTTAACCAACTTGTTTTTCAAAAAATTAAATACAATTATAACAGATCTCGAGTTTATAAAAATTAACAAGCAATAATAGCATTAACCTAGAAACATATGTGATGTATATTGAAAGTAATTAACATTAAAGCAAATGCTCAAAATGATGTCCATCGGTTTCAATACAAAATCGTAAACGTTTTTTAAACGAATTCCTAACATTTAATAACATATTTGGTGTTATAGTATGAAATTCGGCTCTAATTTTGTCTTTCATATTTTCTGGAGTGGTTTGTGGATTATTATAAACAATTTTTTAATGTACCCCACAGAAAGAAATCTAAACAGGTCATGCGTCCATTTAAAGGGCCGTCAATGAAGTAAGGACCAATTACATACAACGTAAAATTCCACCCCACATGTTGACAAATCATCTGCGTTGGTGATCGAGATTTAAAGTTATATGCGGGTTGGTATCACTATAATAATGAAAATTATGTCCGTTGCCAAGTTTACTTTTATGAAAATGGTGTCTTTGCGGGGAATGCGAATTTATGCCATCCAACGCAGAAAGTATTTGTTGCCAGGAAAGTGAAATTATTGGTAATATAAGGGGTGACTTAGAGAGTATTACGATGCATGATTCGTTTAAGTGTTGTTTTAAATATGGACACTTTAAGAACTGCTCGTTACTATATTTTGATCCATTGCAAGAGCGAACATCAAACTGCAGAGTTGCAAACAATTTCAAATCGGATGTGGAGATACGTTGCTTATCGACAGTTTGTCTATTGGATGAACTCTTGGACTAAACTTGGAAAGAAACGGCGCAAAATTTGACCATCTTGTGTGATTGCAGCCGTGAGGTTAGAATATCCAAATCCAGCTGATCAAGAGTATCTAGGATTTGTCACAGCTGAGGGAGTTGCTCTATAATATTTTGATTAAAAATTACTGTATTGTAAATTTAACAAATTAATAAAAACTCAAAATAAATTTTCAACATAAAACGAAACTATGTAATTGTAACATACATTTTTGATTATTCCACTGATTTCGACATTCTTTCAAATCTATGACTAACGTTTTTTCGTATGTCTTCAATGTGCGGACGTTCCACAGGAGCAATATTTGTAGGTATGCCTAAGTCAGTGTGACAATCATTTTCTTCTACAAAGACCAGCTCTGAAGATGCTATATGGAATACTATACGACAAAGCCGTTTTCTCCATTCGGTGCTCCTATTCTCATAATTGTTTCGAGTTACCTATTTTTTCGTTACATTTGAGAATTTTAATTTTTCGCCGGTTATGTGACGTCCGACATTTGAATTATGATTTAGTATCGCTAGCATCGCTCGGCAAACCATTCCATCGTAAGAAAATGAGTTTCTTTTCGGCAGATATTTTAACCTTTCCTCTAAGATATGATTCTAAACTACCAGTATGGCAATAGTGCTTCGTTTGTTTTAAATCTGCCAAAAAACTTTTATCTTTAATAATTGAATTGAGAATCCTATAATCATTTGAATTTGGAGATATCCAATTTATTTCTACAACATCATCAGGCTTCAGTTCTTTATGTTCACATCCATGTATATACTTATTTCCAGACCAAGAATAAATATTACACACGTGATTTAACAGTGATGTAAATTTTCTATTAAAATGTCTTCGTCACCTCCACAAGTCTGACAAGACCACCATAAATGGTTTATTATGCTTTGTTTCCAACCCTGAATTAACGCTGACTTTTTTTCATAAATTTTTATTCGTTTAACTAATATTTTCGCTATGTGTGAAACATCAAATTTATGTGTCACTGTGGGTATTTTGTTCTTATCATTTTTCGTATTTTACGATGCCGATCAGTAAGAAATAGTTTTTTATAGGTTAATCAATTTGAAATAAATTCTGTAGTAGTTTCTCATAGGCCGCTTTTTTCCAATTTCGCTTTCAGCTTGCCCCATTTGAACTACAACATAATTTAAATTTTCTGACTTGAAATGTCCATGACTGAATATGTGCAATATTTGGAACAAAAACCGGGACTCTCATATTGCCCATCTCCAGCTATCTACAGCTCAACGTTACAATTTTTAACAGCTTCTTTTAAAATACTGTACTTTTTGCTAATGTACAGGAATTTAATGGAAGGGTGAAGAACTTTGAAATAATGTTATAATAACTAGAGTTTTTTAAGAAACTTAAATTTAGAGTTTCAGCAAAAGATTAATATTTCAAAACATTTTGACCGGTTGTGTACACTCATGAAATTTAAAACTTGGACACCACAATTTCTGTAAACAAAAGTTTGCACATTGTAAAGCGGGCTTAAGGGTATCATTTACAATTCTAACAGCAGGTAGTCTCAGCAGGGGTTATCTTATAGAAGGACTGTAGAATGAATCATTACACTAAGCACGTTTTAGAAAATAGGTAATTTACGTTGCTTACTTAATTTTTTTCTTTAAAGAATATATTTGAAGGTATCGCTAATTAAACACCATAGCTCGATTAATTATCGAATCAAAATTTTGTTTAGGAAATGTTTACAAAATAAAATTAGAAATAATTTTGATTTAAAAAACGTCTACAAGCAATAACTTTTAAATTAAATCAAAAACTAAACATGGTTATTTGGGTTGACTGATTATTACTTATTTTTAAATAAATCTAACCTACTAATTATTGTAAGTTATTAAAAAAAATCATTAAACTCTCTATTCATAATATTTAGTCCTTACAAAATGTATATTTTATGACGTTTCATTTTTTCTGTAGTTAATATAAAAGTGAAAATAAAAACTAAGGCAATTCTTATTGTCAACGTATATATTTAGTTTTTGACAAGAATTTATTACATAATTATAATTAAGATACCAAGTTATAGTTTAAAATTAAATGAAAACTTTTTTTTAAATAAAGGTATTACTATATAAATAAATATAAGAAATCAATAATGGGTGTGACCTCCATTATTATTGATACATTCTTGGAGGCGTCTGCTCATTGACGCTATCAAGGTATCAATATAATTAATATTAATCGTTTCCCATGCGGTATCAATGGCTGCAATTAGTGCATTACGGTTTACTGGTATAAAATTTGGCCCTTGTTGTCTTCGGATAACAGCAAGTATTCGAGCCCAAACATTTTCGATAATGTTAAAATCTGGGCTTTTGCTGGCCAGGGTAACAGCTCCAAGTTATTTGCTTGTATCCAGTTGCGCACAACCTGCGAAGTATAGGGTCATCATATCCCGATAGTTAATTATCGAATGTTCCAAGAAAATATGTGTAAATAGTAAATGGAATCTACTAACGTAACGTTAAGTCGTTAATTATAGTTACATAACTCTCCTTTCATAAGATATAGTTCATATTAATATGCTTATTGTAAAGCTTCGTACACACCTGAACAACAAACCGAGGAACAAACAGAACAACGAACCGAACGGCAATCGGAACATTAATTTGGACGGTGCTACGTACGAATTTTAGAACAGATTCGCAAGTCCTGATTGTTCCACGAACGGTTTGCGGCGTTCCCGCAACTTGTCGGTTTTTCTCCGACATCAAAGAAAATGCGCGCGAATGCGTTTGCAGGTTTGGACGAATCTAAACAAAACGGCGAACAAACTTATGCGGGAGAATTAAATTATTTATTTTTGTCCTCCCTTTTGTGGGTTTGTTGTGTTTTAGGTAATATTATGGAGTTGACAGAAGAAAAATGTTTTAAATTAATCAGTGTTTAAGAATGCAAGAAAAAATGATGTCCCTATTAGCATCATTTGGGCGGGAAATTTCCAAAATAAAAAAAACGAAGTAAATTATAATTTTTACTCTTCTTTGTGCGTAAAAATTTGGTTGGCACTATCTTCTTGTTTTCCCCAATTTTCTCTTCTCAATAATAAATATATATGAACTGAAAACTACTGAAAATAATTATGGGAACAGCACAAACGTTCCGTTTGTTGTTCGGATTGTGGAAATCATAAAAGATCGTTTGTCGTTCTGTTTGACTTTCGGTTCGTTGTTATGTTTGTTGCTCGGTTTGTTGTTCAGGTGTGTACGAAGCTTTACAACTTAAGCAACAATTTTTGGCGAATAAAGATTAGTTTGTGATGTAATATTAGAAACACAAATTTATATCATATCAAATTTATGACAACTTAAAAACCAAGAACGTGTATGTTATTGCTAAGAAATTATTAAGGAAAAGCGCAATTGCAGTGTAAATATTTATAATTAGATATTTTCGAAAGTTTATAAGTCCTCTATTGTAATCTTAATACTTAAAAGAAAATCCTGTCCATTAGCATTATAAGGAAATGGCTTTTACTTTATGAATAAGTTTCAATAACAATAGAATATCCTTGCTTGTTTAATTTACTTCCTTTGAGTCATATTGCTCTAAGGGTTGTTACATTGGTCATTAGAAGTATGTAATAAATAAACAATTACCTACTGTTTGAGAAGGGTAGTGTGAACCAATAAATAAAGTAAGAAATGTAAATTCCATTTTAGTTTAAAATTTCAAGTGTTGTGAAAATGCCACCTCATCTCGGTGCTGATTTGAAAGCGCGGATTGTTTCGGAATTAGCGGCGGGCCGTAGCGTGCGTGAAATTTCACGTATGTTAGATATACCAAAAAGCACCGTAGGGCATTACCGAGTAAAATGGAATCTTGAACACACTTTGGAAAGAGCCATCGGAAGTGGTAGACCTAAAGTATCTACACGTGCTCAAGATCTCGAGTTGTTTCATTACGTAACAGAACAACCATTTGCTACATACTCCAGGGCTATAGCAGATACACATTTTCCCGGATGCCGTATAACTGCACAAAAAGATTAAAGGAGATGGGAATAAAGAAGTATAATGCTGCTGCGAAAGAAGTTCTCAGTGACGAAAATATGAGACGTCGTCTGGAATTTGCAAGGCGATATGTGAACGAACCTTTGGAATTTTGGAATCGAGTGATTTTTAGCGACGAAAAAAACGTTCAATAGCCGCAACGATGGACCACTAAAAGTTTTTAGAATGGAAGGAACTCGTTACGAAAATAATCACATATGTCCTAAAAACAGAAGTGGTTATTTTTCTGTGAATGTGTGGGGTTGGGTTAGCGCGCCGGGTCCAGGAGTTTGTTGGGCTATCGATGGACGTCTTGATTCTGCTGCGTATTTAGATATTTTGGAAACTATTATGAAACCTTCAGTCGAAGTGTTTTATCCAGACGAAGATTATATTTTCCAACAAGTAAGTATTCTTATTTCACTATACTTTCTCAAAAATAGTTCGGGATCTGTTGAATTAACATTTTCATAATGTATTTTTGTTGTTAAAGGACAACGCCCCTATTCATACTTCGCGGGTTGTGCGCAATTGGATACGAGAAAATAACTTGGAGCTGTTACCCTGGCCAGCAAAAGCCCAGATTTTAACATTATCGAAAATGTTTGGGCTCGAATACTTGCTGTTATCCGAAGACAACAAGGGCCAAATTTTATACCAGTAAACCGTAATGCACTAATTGCAGCCATTGATACCGCATGGGAAACGATTAATATTAATTATATTGATACCTTGATAGCGTCAATGAGCAGACGCCTCCAGAATGTATCAATAATAATGGAGGTCACACCCATTATTGATTTCTTATATTTATTTATATAGTAATACCTTTATTTAAAAAAAAGTTTTCATTTAATTTTAAACTATAACTTGGTATCTTAATTATAATTATGTAATAAATTCTTGTCAAAAACTAAATATATACGTTGACAATAAGAATTGCCTTAGTTTTTATTTTCACTTTTTATATTAACTACAGAAAAAAATGAAACGTCATAAAATATACATTTTGTAAGGACTAAATATTATGAATAGAGAGTTTAATGATTTTTTAATAACTTACAATAATTAGTAGGTTAGATTTATTTAAAAATAAGTAATAATCAGTCAACCCAAATAACCATGTTTAGTTTTTGATTTAATTTAAAAGTTATTGCTTGTAGACGTTTTTAAATCAAAATTATTTCTAATTTTATTTTGTAAACATTTCCTAAACAAAATTTTGATTCGATAATTAATCGAGCTATGGTGTTTAATTAGCGATACCTTCAAATATATTCTTTAAAGAAAAAATTAAGTAAGCAACGTAAATTACCTATTTTCTAAAACGTGCTTAGTGTAATGATTCATTCTACAGTCCTTCTATAAGATAACCCCTGCTGAGACTACCTGCTGTTAGAATTGTAAATGATACCCTTAAGCCCGCTTCACAATGTGCAAACTTTTGTTTACAGAAATTGTGGTGTCCAAGTTTTAAATTTCATGAGTGTACATAGCACTTGCAACGGCTATGTTATAACTAAAAATCTGTTTATGGTTTCACTAGATTTCATACATATGTGATTGTTTGAACGTACTACACATTACGTACACTGAATATCCTAGTTCTTTTGATGGATATATGCGAGCCGCATTCGTTTACAGTTTGTAAATAATTGTCTCATACTTTTCAGTTTACTAAAACAGTCTGCCGTCTTTAATACTACAAGTTGTATTTAAAACTGATTGTCACTATCATCATTTTCTTCAGAACTGAATATTCCATTTCAAAATATCTGTCATCGTAGAATCCGTATCATGTCTAGGTAGCTTTATGTTTGCTGCAGCTAAATAACTTAAGAAATCGTAGGCTGCCAGTGACTCGCAAAGTTTCATTCGTAAACTCATATTTGCACCTCTATATCTTACAGTTTCTTGGCACCAAAGTATCTTCATTGATTCCTCTGCTATCTTCGATAAAATTGTGTCTTGGATATCTGAGACAAAATTATGGACAACTATTTAAAATGTATACTTTATTTACAGTTCTTTCTTACCGCTGGTAATTGAATTGTTACCTTAACAATGTCAGAAATATTTCTTTATTTTACATACTTCGGTTCCCGCTTTGAAACTTTTTGCATGTTTGTTTGTTTTCAAGTACTTGAATGGAACATCTGATTTTTAAAGGCCACTTTATGTTTAACGTCATTATTTTAAGAACTACTGGCGATGTTCAAAGTCTTGATCTTGGAAGTGTGAACATACAACGGTTCTTCGATTTAGTGTAAAATGGGCTCTATTAATTCCTATTAACCCAGCTTTGTATCACTTTGAAATCGATTTATCACGATTGGAACATGAAAATTAATTAGTTTATGGATTTTTTCCAGTATTTCACAGACATCCTACTACACATAAAGTGTCATCTAAACAAATTAATGATATGTTGGCAGCCTGGCGTAAATTGCTGATTAACACTTTTTCGCGCGTACTATGTTCGTGTTGGTATACCCATGAATTTCGTTGCTGAGGCGTAAGGCGTCCACACACACCAGTATTTGTGTTGATTCCGACGGATATCAAGATCGGCACAATCAATTAAAAACAGTTTTGCAATGTTTTTCTTTAATAAAGTACTTTCATTAAAACAAAAATATATCCTTGAACGTCTTAACTTGCGTTTAACCAGGTGAAAGGATTAAAAATTGAACATACGAAAGATATTGCGCAATGTTTGAAATAAAATGCTTATCTTAAAAACTACCAAGTTAGGTATAGAGAACCTTTGAAGCCTTTTTGAAAAATCATTAGAATTTTAGTCATATTAGGCCATCAAATTACATGGTGTTCCATTTAAATAAAAAGTTATATGACTTAATATGACGCCAAGTTTAAGGGCCACTGTTTATGATTAGTTGCATAATTAATAAAATACGTTAGTCTGCATTGTTGTCCATTCCTTCTGATAACGACCTGATACGATTTTGAGTAAGACAATGTTAATATCTGAAGAAGGTGCAAAATTACCTCATTATTTCGAAAAAATAGATCATAAACAGTTGATTTTATGTAAAGGAAACATAATAACAATATATAGTTATCTTGATAAAATTAAAATGTCTAAAAACATCGTGTTCGTTTAAAAAAAACATAACTTTGATATGTACACCATAATATGGACACTCATGTCTCTCAAAATAATTTAAAAAGAGTCTTTACAGTCTCTAATGAGATAAAACAAGTTTTCAAAATGTTTAATCGTGTTTAATATATCGATCGAGCATATAAAATGATAATTTTGTATATTAATTGCTATACATTTTCCTATTTATATATTTCTTACAGGTGTCTAGACCTAAATTGTTTTCTTTATTACAATGTTTTGTTAATAGTTATTATTTACCTTTTCGTATCTTTTTTATTGTTTATGCTAACTTCGATGGGAAACCCTTGTTTATCGGATGGGCCAGGATTAAAAGCCTCCTGGTAGACCTGCACCACAGACCTTCGTATTCGCTCCCTATGATTCATTTTAGTCTAACCCTATACTTGGCTTTGGCCTAGCACTTATATTAGCGTCTACAGTCTTAGTATATAGATGGGTGTTTTTAGATTGAATTTTATATAGTTTTAATAACATGTTTGATATGAATAAAATTGTGATTTTAAATATCGGATGTCTCAAATTGCATTATATACATGGGGATCTCGCTTATTATAAGAGATAAGTTATTGGTTAAATTAGATGAATTATTCTTTGGTGATAGAGAAGTTTAAAACTGTTTTGAAATTTACAAAATTCTATCTAGTTTAGGATTTATGGCGAAAATACAAAAAACGTCATTTTCTTTTTCCACATAACTCTTTTGTTTTAATCAACCCATTATTTTGTTGGCACTTTCTTAGGACACTTTTTTGCGTAGAATTTAAATATTTTTTAGATTTTGTTTTCACTTTCCGTTTTTGAGTTAGAACTATTAAATAAAGTTTTTCTTAGGGAACGTCAAGTAGGCTTTGCAACAGTTCTATGCGGTTTTTTCTTTCCAATGATATAAGATATATATTTATTTTGGAAAATAAGCTCGAAAAATTAAAAAAACGTATTTAACGCAATTTGAATTAATTGGCAGCAAAGTAATAAATTGTTTATCAATTCATGGTAACCGACAGTATCAAGTTAACTCATAGAAAACAAAAGTGAACCGGCCTGTCAGCAAAATTATTTATTAAACTAGAGTGTGTTTACGTTTCGTGATAACTCTACTGAAGCTGAACGATTGTATCTGAAATTGTATCCTGAACTAAGACAGCCCAGCGTTTGTTCGTATAGAAATTTGGCAATGAACTTAAAACAATATGGTTCGTTTTCTAAACCTACTAGAAACTCAAAATTAGTTTACAAAAAAAATACAATTAAACGTTTTGCAATGTGTGACTGAAAATCCTTCTACGTCCCTAAGAAAAATAGAACGGAATACAGGCATTTCAAAAGCGATTGCCCAAAATTTTAAGACGTCATAAATATCATCCTTATAAGTATAACATTTTACAAGGACTTAGAGTTGCTGATTATGATAGAAGAATGCAATTTTTGTCAGTGGTATATCAACCAGTGCAAAAATAATGCAAATTTTCCAGCTAAGGTTTTATGGACCGATGAAAGCAGGTTTACAAACAACAGCATGTTTAACAGGCACAATTGCCATATTTGGGAAACTGAAAACCCTCACGCTGTTAGACAAAACCGTTTCAAGTTAGATTTGGTTTTAACGTGTGGTGTGGCATTTTAAATACCAGAATTATTGGACCTATACTTTTGACGATAAATTAACCCTTCAGTAGTGACGTGGGGTTTTTGGACGTAAATAGTGATGTCGGTCTGATAGACTGTTGCCGGTAACCTGGCGCAACTGATATATACATATTTCTTAAAAAAAAAGTTTAACTTATATTTCTATTAATTTATTTCACAAATTTACGTTAAACAAACAGAAAATGAAAACATACAATAATAAACACAAAAGAAAGAAACAACTAAAAATAAGGTATTACAACGTTAAATATAGTGAGTGGACAAAAAAGTAAATGCCTAATCTTGGTTAAAATGTTGATTATAACAACTGCCACAAACTACGGATACGTGCTCTAAACACAAGAATATTGCGCATGTTTTGCAATTGTATTTAGTTTTCCTGTTTTTTGAACCGCACGGTACGCATCTTCCCAATATATTTCTTCTCTTCGTAAGAGTCACGTGGCGGTTCAATGTTACAAATTTCACAAATACAGGTTTTGCCAATAATTTGAATAGCATGTACTCTTAGATGTCCATCGATCAAGCTAAATACTAAATTTTCCAGATAAGTTCGCCGCAGAATATTGCTAGAAGTATTTGAAACGTATATTATCTGTGAGTTAATTCCCGATATATTCAATAAACTGTAAAATATTGCCATTTGCCATCTTTGAGTTTTTCTCGCGCAATTATAATTTGCAGAAAGTTGATCGACAACATCAACTCTAATTTTGGTTAAATTATATTCCATGATTATTTGTGGCTTGCCAGTTTCAAAATCTATCTTATCATTGTCGTGACAAGTGGAAATCAAGAGAACGTTTTTATTCTTCTTAGGAATATATGACACTAGAGTAGAATTGTCGGCAAATCTAAACATGCTGGATCCGATTGGTCGAACATTTTTTTTAACAAATTCCGGAGGCAGTTCCTTCTGATAACTCGATAGCAGTTCCTTCGATAACAATCGTAAACCACCTATCTGTCGTTACATTTCGATTCGAACCGAAATTGGTTTACATTCGCAGCACAACATCCTTGCCAATATTACTTTGTGCGAAAGGTCCATCCGGCTGTGTTACAACGTAAACCTCAAGGTTGTAGGTATATTTCATTTTTGCATCACACAAAGCCCAAATTTTAATTCCGTATTTGCTAGGCTTTAGGGCATGTATTGCCGGAATGGACATCTACCTCTAATCTAAATGCTTCTAGTTTTTCGTCTACAGTTACGCTTTCTGATAAACTGTAATTTGACATACAATTTTTTACAAATTTTTCAAATAATTCTCTAATTGGCGCCAATTTATCTCGTTGACGCCTTGTTGTTCTTGTCTCAATGTCATCGAACCGAAGAAAACGCAGCAGCATGCGGAAACGTTGCATTGACATCGTTAGGCGATATATTTCTGCGGTGGTACCATTTGTCTTGAACAAGTTTTCAGCGTTTAAGTGATTATTTTTGTTTACTCCTGTCAAAATCAGTAAACCTAAAAGCGCCTATCTAATTTATTCGTGGGTCTGATGTTGCGCATTTGGTCGGTGTCAATTTCGTTTGTGTAAGTCACAATCATATTTATAACATCATCCGTGAAGAATTATCTCCAGATTTCTGTAGGTTCTTTGATATCACGTACAGGTTGTTTCACCATGGGCAACTTCATTCGCAGTATGTTTTTATTTTTAGTTTTTGTCAATAAAGATGCGTGTTTCTCCAAACGGTCTTCTTATATTTTCCAACAAAATGAGGTTCAGCATTTTCCTCTACGTCATCATCAGATTCAAAGTCCTGCTATGAGTCAGTTTCTTCATCCTGCACCGTAAGGCAATCATTCTCGTTTGAATCAGCCTCATCGTCAAAAACCGGTGAGCTTTCCCCTTCGGCAAACATTTCATCCATGAGCTTTTGTAATCTCATTTGCTCCTTCTCATAATCTCCCATCTTTATGTAAAAGCAAAACACCGTTCGAATTGTACAACCGATTTGCAAGTTGTACTTAATAAATTCATTCAAATATGTTCTAATATTACGTTTTCAATATTTTCAGTAGTTGCAAATTTAAAGAAAAAATACAGATAACAAGTAAAAATGACATATCTTTTTCAAATAAAAATCGATACGTAAATGTTGACGTCGGTCTCCTGCACCGCAATCTATTTTGGCGGAAAACTACAATGTGCACAAATCTACAGCTACGAAACAATACTCAGACGACACTGCCAACAGCATTCCTAGATTTACACATGACAACTCCCTCTCCTTAACGAGCTATCGCGTACACATGTTAAGCCGGTCTGTTAGACCGTACGTCACTACTTAAGGGTTAAACAGTGCAAGGTATTTGAATTTATTACAAACGGATCTGGAAAATAGAATTGATGACTTACCGTTGATCGAATTTGTAGGTATTTAGTTTCCACAAGACGGCGCTCCACCGCATAATTATAACGTAGTCACCGAATATCTTAACAATCGATTTTCTAATTCGTGGATTGGTAATCGTGGTTATGTCTTATGGCCAGCAAGATCTCGGACCTAACTACGTTAGACTTTTTTCTTTGGGGTTATGTAAAAATGAAGTTTACACTGAAACATATGAAAATGTTGCAGACCTTCGTGAAGAAGTTCTTGCAATCATTTCTGCAGTATTTCACGTCGTAAGTTACGCAATGCCGTTATGTTCAACAGTGCGGAGATCACGGCTATGTTTAAATAATAATGGTCAATTATTTGAGAATTTTTGTAAATAGTTGGTGACTAATTTAATTAGTTCTTAATTTTTGTAGTTTATCAATCATTTTGTTATTAACAACGATGTATTTGTTTTCATAGCCAACTTATTAATTTAAATTAAATTAAAAACTTTTTTAGTTTTACAGTTTATTTTTGAAAAGCCAAATATTCCTAACCTACTTGAGTCCGTAATTTAATAGTTATAACTCAAAAACGAAAAGTGAGAAACAAAATCTAAAAAATATTTAAATTCTACGCAAAAGTGCCCTAAGAAAGTGCCAATAAAAATAATGTTTTGATTAAGACAATTAGTTATGTAAAAAAAGAAATTGGCGCTTTTTCGTATTTTCGTTATAGCTCTTGAACAAGATAGAATTTTGTAAATTTAAAACGCTATAAACTTCTTTAATACTGAAAAATAATTCGTCTAATTTAACCAAATCTGTATCTTTTATAATAAGCGAGATCCCCATGCATATAATGCTATCGAGACGCCCTGTATATGTGACTTTTATTCTTAATTCAAATACAATAGAAAGTCTGATTTTAAAGCCTAGGTTTCGTTAATATTACTAATTAAAATGACGTTATGTTAAACGTCCAAAGGCATACGTATTAAAATGACGTTATTTCGATGTGACAATTGACCGTTCTTGTGACGTTTGATATAACGTCGCATTTTTGGTTTGTGACGCTTATTCACATAACTAATAATAATAATAATGTTTATTGTGTATTAAAAAGGATATACACAAAGGTGGGAGATTCAGCTGAATGCTGTTTCTTTACAATCCAACCAACAAAAGAAAGAAAAGATACAAAGAGTGTTTGATGTACATATTATATACTAACCTAATAGATTCTAGTTTACAACAATATTTTTAAATGATTATTAAAATAATAAAAATAATTATAAAAGTAAGTAATATACCTATTCCTATACCTGCAGGTTTTCTGCTCTTTTAGTAAAATTAGTTTCAGCTCCTTTTTAGTAGTAGACCATGATTTCTTGTGAATATTCAGTTGAAATTTGTTTAAAAGATTTGTCGCTAAGTACTCAAATGAACTTTTA
The DNA here is from genome assembly GCA_030710515.1 of Abscondita cerata. Lineage (NCBI taxonomy): Eukaryota > Metazoa > Arthropoda > Insecta > Coleoptera > Lampyridae > Abscondita > Abscondita cerata. Next base: position 745 of record JALBCR010001738.1, on the reverse strand, counting down.
AATTTGAACGTTTTGTGAGAAGGTATGGTATATTCATTTTTTGGACCTTATATTGACATTATGAGCTGCTGACCTTGTACGAAGCAAGTCGTATAAATATTTAGGCTGTTTATGACTTATCAAGGCCATAGCAATTCAAAAATTGCAGTCTAAACTGAGATTCAAGTTTTAAGATTTCTAACTTATTGTAAAAGTTGTAACATGCGAAAAATGATTAACATTAAAAGAGTAGCGTAAGCAAAAGTTTTGTAATTTTGAATTTTATGTTTGTAATAATCAGTTTTAAAGAATTACTTAATGTCTATTTTACATTTGGTGGTAAAAATGCTTAAACTTGTAGATACATTTGAATTTGGCATAGGCCTTAGTGTTGCATTGCAAACTGCTCAAACGATGATTACAATCAATGGCAATGGTCACACCAAGATTCTTGACACTATCCACAAATTGAATTAATTTGCCATTAATAGTTACACAAGAGGTCATTAATGCAATGTAAGCACGATAAGCGAACCACAAAAGCACAACGCTTTAGGATTTTATTGTTGAGTATAAGTCCATTCTTACTTGCCCAAATGAATATATTATCCAAGTTTTTTTTTATATCTATGGCACTATTTATTTCATTTGGGGCAATAATGATATACACACTGAGTGTCATCGCGTATAGTAGTAGGTGAACTTCATCCGTAACGTAATTGGGCAAATCTGAAGTAAATATGGAGCAATACGTAACTGAACGAAG